>BQNB010011444.1:0-81405 GCA_026074375.1 Tanacetum coccineum | reverse complement strand
GGTTGGAGATAGAAGTCGAGTTGGGGATTATTGGGCACGTCTAAAACTGTGAGGTTAATTTCTGACTTTGTATACTGTTCGAATTTGATTGTTATCATAAACCTAATAACATAATCAAAATCATCACAACACATTGAATCACAACCGTACCAATGAACATTATAAAACTATTAGATGATAAGTTAGTAATAACTTATCATCTAATAAAAACCTCAACAACTCAAATAATGAAAACGCATCTTAACCCAAAGTTTTGCATCAGATACCAATGAATACACCTCTGGTATGTCGGTATGAGACGCTTACAAGGTTTTGTTCCAGCAATTCATCGGTCACATGGACACTTGTTATTCAGAAGAAGCTAATGATAGATTGTCTTAGATAAAGAGTTTTTGTAACATAAGTAGCAAACAACATGATACAGTAAAACAAATGTACCTTAAAAAAGCCGAAATCAATGGAATGAGCGAAAACATCAATTTCATGAATGGCATCATCAAAGTTATCAGCCATAATCAAGGCAACCACTTTACACCTAATCGCATCTTCATCACCAGGTACAACCGCCAACACTAGAACAAAACAAAACCCACATCCTTAATCCGAAATCCAACACAATTTAGAAAGAAAAAAATAAAAATTACCTTGATCTGCAAGTTTAACAGCTTGGTGATATTCTGAGCGTTGGATATGTCCATTGAGTGAAGTGAACAGATCTTCTACGGCTACCGGCGGCGGCGCCGGTCCGGTGGATGCTTTGGATTTGGGTTTAGCTTTAGGAGGCATATTGTTTGTCGACTGGAGTAAGATTGTTTGGTTGTGTCGAAACTGAATATTTCTTTCTGATACAAAAGACAAGACAGTTCGTGGATTAGATTTTGGGCCAAGCCCACAATGTGTTTGGGTCGGCTGGGGAGAGCAAAGCAATGTGTTTGGCGGTTCGGTCTTTTGGGTTTGTTATCTGTTTCGGTTTAGTTTTTCGGTTTTTTCGGTTTTAAACCGTTTATATCTGGGTGTGCCCAATTTATACCAACAGACTTGTTTTACGTAGAAAATGGTTATTCTTTTTTACTTTTTTGTGTCAATATAAGTATAATAAGGTTTATCCTAAATTTCTACAATTACACACACATGCAAGTGAATATATACATAGTATGATCATTGTCACATATGTAATGATATATTGTCAAGTAAACACACGAACATGACAAACACGCATATAAACATTAAGACAAATATATTATAATTTCACCCGTGAAATATGAATTTAAAATTTTGATTTACTATTTATTATTTATATTATATTAATTATATATTATTGTATAACTGGTTCGGTTTTTACGGTTCGGTTTTTGGACGAAACCAAAATCGAACCGAAATTTTTCGGTTTTTAAAAGAGTAAAAACTGAACCATCGATTTCTAGTTTCGGCCGGTTATTTCGGTTTTCGGTTTGGTTTTGGTTTTTTTGCTCACCCCTAGTAATTTAGTTCATTCTTCATTAGAGATTTCATTTCAGGCTACAAATTCCAGAATGTATTGCATACAACTAATTTTTTCCATTTTCTTAAATTTGAATAATTCGTTACAGAGTACAACAAATGAGGCAATGGAATGGTGACTCATGTTGTCACACGGAGGAGTCAACCAGGTAGTGAGACACAGGATGGAATCATGTGCACAGGTCTATGTGTTGAGCGTAAGGTAAACGAGTCTGACATGTTGTGTTTGGGTTAACCACTCACAGTTTATGTCACAAGTATGCATTCTTCGTCTTTTATAAGCTTATATAAGTTAGGGTGATTTGTTGCTTCCAAAAGTTGGCTTCTTAGAAAAAAGAAGGTAGGAAAGGGCGTACTAGACGTTCAAAGGTTATCCATTTCCCCTGCTGTGTATGTGTGTGCTGTTAATTTTATATGTGCGTACACGGTGCACATCTATGTATGCAATTTTAATTATTTTCTAATCATTTTAAAGTGTTTAGGGTAATCTTCAGTGTTAGTTTTTGGGTGTATGCAAAAGCTATTCAAGAACTCATAATGGCAAAAAGGGGTATAAGTCTACTGTCAATGACCGCAGCTGATGTCGAGGATCCATAGACACTAAGAATGATAGCTGGAGCTATTTCCAACCTATATGGGAATGGTAATTAAGTTCTATTGCAGGTTTATGTGTTGAGCGCAAGGTAAGCGAGTTTGACATGTTGTGTTTGGGTTAAGCACTCATAGTTTATGTCACAAGTTTGCATTCTTCATTTTTTACAAGCTTCTATAAGTTGGGGTGATTCGTTTCTTTCGAAAGTTGACTTCTTAGAAAAAAAGGTAGAAAAAGGGCGTACTAGACGTCCAAAGGTTATCCGGTTTCCCTGCTCTATATGTGTGTGTCGTCAATTTTATATGCACGTACACGATGCACAACTATGTATGTAATTTTAATTATTTTTAAATCTTTTTAAAGTGTTTAGGGTAATCTTCAATGTTACTTTTTGGTGTATGCATAAGCTATTCAAGAACTCATAATGGCAAAAGGGGGTATAAGTCTGCTGTCAATGACTGCAGCTGATGTCGAGGATTCATAGACACTAAGAATGGTAGCTGGAGCTATTGCCAACCTATGTGGGAATGGTAATTAAGTTCTATTCATCTCCCTTTGTTGGTTTACGTGATAATGATACTTTGATTTGCTCAGTAAATTTAATGTGGGTCAGCTTATAATCACATTTTACTCGGAAAGTATCAATCTTTACATATATTGTTTACTATCATTTTTGGTTACAATCAGTTTTAATTTGTTCTTTGTTTTGTGTCTATTTAATTTGACTTAAAGTTTAGTGAAGTTAATGTAGATCTGTTTGTGAACAGGTGGAGAAACAAGGTTGAGTGTGAGGTTAGTTCGTTACCTGAAATGCGGAAATCTTCTACCCGAGCTACAAGATTACTCTGTATATCAATGTGGAGTTGGCTGTTCTACTCCATTAGTGTGAAATTAGATTAATATATGTGTGTTTATGGCTCCATTTATCAGCAAAGGCTTGTTAATGTGTACTCATCTGATTTTTATGATATTTAACCGCTTTACTTCAATAAGCACAAGTTTATTAGTGAATATTAATATTTCGATTCTCAATTTGGCATGAAGGTTGTTGAATTCAACGTTGAAACAACCGAACAAGGAATAATATACATAGATGAAGTTGATAAAATAAGCAAAAAGGTTTGTTGATTTTATGCTTAAGACCTTTTGATGTTGTCTGATCTAAGTTATATATAAATTTCCGGTTTAATTATTTGCATGCTGAAAGCATAAATATTAGCAGCGATGTTTCTGGCGAAGGTGTGCATCAAGCCCTACGTAAGATGTTTGAAGAGAGTTACAGACTATAAAGTGGGATGTGTATGCTTTGTTTGTATGACCTTGTCTATTGGCTGGTAATCTGTTGAGAATTTGTGATATAAATTATGATAGGAGAGTTACTACCGAGGCTTAGCATGTAAGTTATCGTGTTTTTCCTCCTCAATTATTACTGAACTAGCCTAATGAAGCTTTGTTATTGTACTTTAAATAATTTGTTCTCCAAAATTATCCACTTGAACCGCTACCTAATTCCACAATATTTTTTGCCATTGTTGCTCCTATGGAGAAACTTGAGGCGTTCTAAATAAAGGTGCTGCAACGGATTCTTCAAAAGAATGGTAAGGTTTGCTATTAATTATTATTCAACTCATACAGGTTGCAAATTCATATTTTATCTATCTAAATTTTGACTATATGGATCAACACTTCTACTTTGCTTTCAAGGTTCATTTATACATGTTATACTATTGCATATAATTATGTATTACAGGCTAAAATTACTCTAATACTATATATTGAGGTAGTTGTGTTGGAACCTCTCGAACATGATGAGCCAACACGTTAGTGCAACTTATATAAAAATAATGTTTGTGCAACACTACGACTTATATAAAATCCCTGTGTGCGAATGTGGGTCTAAAAAGAGTATGATTTTCGTTTTGTTCCATT
Organism: Tanacetum coccineum; assembly: GCA_026074375.1. Classification (NCBI taxonomy): domain Eukaryota; kingdom Viridiplantae; phylum Streptophyta; class Magnoliopsida; order Asterales; family Asteraceae; genus Tanacetum; species Tanacetum coccineum. The sequence goes on along the minus strand of BQNB010011444.1, from coordinate 77,384 downwards.
ACAAGTTTCTTATATGTAATGTGGCTTTTTTAAAACCATGGCTTAAAGGTCTGCAATAATGGACATTTTAAAAACATAAGGTTCTTATACATGTTAGAAAATTTCGTTAACTTAGGCTCCGTGTCTGTCACACAAAATGTTGCGACTCGTATGTTTTTATGTTCTTTTTTAAGGTTTGGTTTCGATTTGACGTTATTGGATTTGATGAGTTTGCTTTTGTTGATTTTGTCACTATTAAGCAGGGTTCAAATTGTTATGAACGAACCACCCTTCAGAATCATGCTTTGTATGCCTTTCACGGTTATTACCAAAAGAACTCGGTCTAAACAATTTGTGTTTTTGCCTACCTATTGAGATAGTAAGCTACTTTCGAATGTTTAGCATTTTTTGAAGATAAATAAGAACAAGGGGTGGCAAAGGGCCAAGTCAAAATGGGTTATGTTCATTAGTTGTTCTCAGCTAATAACATTACAGGTTGCAACATTTGCGAGGTGGATATGTTGTGTCATGGGACACTTTTGGTAATTATTGGTTTGAGTCACCCAAAAACTCTTGAAGAATTTTCTTTTATAAATACTAGCGTGTCAAAGATAATAAGGTTTTAATTCATATTCTAATATTTTGAGACAGTTGATTTCGAATGTATAATGCATTGAAAAAATACAGTTTACTAACTTTCAATAAGTTTGACCCATTTTATTAAAGCTTAATATTTTCATGTACGTATTTGACCCATTGAAAATAACTCTATGTGTAGATAGACCAAAAGAATATGTCGCCTTGAGAATACGGTTCTTGCTTTAATCAATTAACCTGTACAAGGTTTCCTATTAGTGCTATGTGTATGGCCATTTTTTGCACATGACAGATGGATTGTATCACATTGTGTAGAATATATGTATTATCTAATCTCACAATCAAATGACAAAGAACTAGAGAGAAAGAGAGTGGAAGTCTTGAAACATGTACTTAAGCTTTCATGATGTTTTTACATATGTCAATCGAGTATGAGCATGTGGCTATGAATCTTGACTTGTTTTGAACCCGTTGCTGCCACCATCGGGATTACCTGTATGAATGGGTTAGTGATAAACAACATGTATGGACGAAAGTGTCTTTGTCACTTCGTCGAATACGGTTGCAATAACCACGGTTCCCCGTTGATCAGTATCAATACTGCCTGTGATTAGGTAGAATTCCAAAGAATCTCCTTGACAGGGTTTCGCAGCTGCACTAGCCGTTCTTATTACCGGAGCGTCTCAAAGCAGACAACACGGTATGAGTGAACTAGTAAGACAAAGTCTCACCGATTGAAACAAAAATTGATTTGAAAATCAATTGATGTGTCACTTTGCTAAAGTGATTTTGTGACACATCGAGAGTTTTATGCATTTCAAAATTCATCAATCGTTAATTCATAATCTGAACCGAATCGATATCTAGTGTCACAAGTTTAATCTGTATAGGATCTCACAAGTCACCTACCGCATTGCTTGTTTGATGTTGGCTCTGGAAGGATTTTCATCGTCATTGTGAATACTTTAGTATCACTCTGATGTTCTGGCAATATCACAAGGATAATGCATAGGACTCTTAAGATATTACTTGTTTTCACAGTGTATGAGCAAAAAATATATTGGAATTGTGTCCTAGTGAGATTTATAGATGATCTCTTTTGGCTCTAGACTCTATAATGCACTTTTAGTTTTAGTAATCAGAGGCTGGAGCAGACTGCTACCTTTTCAATACCAACTAACTCGAAGTAAGAAAGTCGATAGAAATTAGTGTAATCTCCATGAGAAATGAAACAAGAGTCTTTTGAGAGACCTTGAGTGGCTAGGGAGGGTTGTGCATTGCATCACTGGGTCCATGATGACTATCTTCAATACCAGACAACAGCTTAGTGTTTCTGATAGCATATGTATTGACCCGGTTTCTGCCTAAGTGTAAGGAGGGCTTCTTTCTTTTCACCCTTTATCTTAACTTTTCTTTTTCATTCTTCAACCCCTTCAATGCTTACCAAGACTTCATCACTAACACCTTGTTGGGTTTGTTCCAGTGTTAGCTCTATCTTAGTCTGCATTTTTCCCTTTTCTTACTTTTTCTCCTTTTATCATACCTATGGACTTCTATTCTAACTAATGGAATGTCCCTGGGTAGATCCCTCTGGTTCTGGCTGGATCGTGGGAACGAACACCTATACCTAACCACCTTATAACTCCAATTAATTAAATACATGGTCGGTCTTTTGGTATTGTTCACAGCCTTAAAACCATTTGAAAACATCGATCAAGGTACTTTGATATAAATCAAAACATTTAGTACCTCGATGGTTTTACTTTTCAGAAATGCTCCCCCTGCATATGTGCATCGATAACCAAAAATGTTTAGCACATACGAGGACAGGAGTTCACACATGAGTCTTTAAGATCACATTATACAAGTTATATATATTTTAATCACATTTTCTCCCCTTATCAAAAATGTCAAATCTCTTGATATTTTGGATATCAATTGATTCAAATATGTATGAAAATTATTTGGGGAGAAAAATGTTCTAATTATATATCAAGCCTATTATTGGGAACATTTTGATGCTCCCCCTCAAATTATGAGGGAATTATATGGTGTTTGAGTGCGTTAATTTGAAATTTTTTGAATTTACTAAGAAATTCTTGAAAATTCGCACTCAAACACTATACATGCCTACTTTTAGTCTAACACTACTTATTTACATATTCACAAGATTATAATTACGAGAGAATGACCTGAAATGGAGTAGGACAAAATATGACAAAGTCATATTGTCCGTTCAAGCAGTCTGAGGTCTTCCCCGTAATCTCTCCCACCAACAAACTTTTCCAAGCTCCTCATTAACCTTCTCTCTAGCAGCAGCTTATCGATAGCCTTGATCATGATGCGAGACCTCTGTCTGTCTAAATTACTCCATCTTCTCTTCGGCAAGTAATCCATCCTCAGGTTTGAAGCAATATCATGAAGAACGGTTCTAACAGATGTGAGCGTCCCGTCACTAAACTTGTAAAGTTCATCCGTACGCATCAACCTGTTTCTCTTGTACTTGTCTTCATAGATAATTCCTTGAGGATTGCTGTTTGCAGTGTATGGAATTCTGTTGGAGATGTCTGACCTGAATGTCTCTGGCTTGGTGATATTGAGCTTCTTCTGGTAGCTTTTGACTCCCAGTTGAAGGTCTTCCACTCGCTTAAGAATGACAATACGTCTGGTAAACATCCGTAATGCTACACCCAAGTCGAAAATAACATCTCTTTCAAGATTGGAGAGTTTCTTTTGAACCAAGAGAAGCAACATATCTTCAATATCGTGCAGGTGAAGTCTTGGAAAGTCACCTTCCTTGAATTTGTATAATTGCTGATCTTCTCTTCGGACTTCAATCTCCTCTAGATAACCGTAATCATACCACTTCATAACTTTCACTTTGGTTACTTCTATAATTCTTTTCGTGGAGTACACATCATATTTGGACACCCTGTTGCTTGCGAATCCATAGAATCGTTGTCGTTTAGGACCCCAGTGTGAAATTCCCCAAACAACATATCTATCATAGGCTACCTTTACCGGACTCCATAACGATGGAACCATGTCTTCAATGCCTGGAATATCATACTTAGCAGCCTTTGTTTTTGTTGTGGAAGTCGTATATTTCTTGCTTGAGCTTCCTCCCCTCAGATACTCGAGATCATTGTTGATGAAGTAGTCAACAGGAAAAACTTGACGACCTCGTTCCATAATCAACGGTAGTGGCTTGCTAAGGTCAAACAGATATTCCTTTCCTTCAGGGTTATTCCAGTCCAGTCGATTAGTTACAGCTTTATAACATTCTTCAAAGTTATACTCGAGTTTCACATGACTTTTGCATGTCCCTTTAATAAGATTAAAAGCTGGTCCAACAAGGCTTCTGCATGTCCCTTTAAGAAGATTAAAAGCAGGTCCAACAAGATGTTCTTGTGTCAGATTATTAATCTTAAGATTGTTCATGACATAGGCAGAGAAGTCGATAGGAGTGCTCATAAGCTCGTCAAAAGAAAGAGGGGGTTTTTTTGCTTAAGCAATTTTGCTGATCCAGGTTTGAGGTGGTCTAAAGTCAACTAATTTTCTAACATTCCAATCCGAATTAAGACTCGAAGGCCTTTTAGGTTTCTTGAACCAGCCATGCTTTGAAACCGCCTTGACATTGGGTTGATCATCAGTATTACCTATGTCTTTCTTATTTTACTAGTTAAGCGTGTAATAGATTTAGTTACAGTCTGCCGACCTCACTGATTATCTGAAACCCTCTAAAGTTAACTAATTTTCTAACATTCCAATCCAAATCAGGATTCGGAGGCCTTTCAGGTTTCTTGAACCAGTCATGCTTTGGAGTAGCCTTGACCTTAGGTTGATCATCAGTATTACCCATGTCTTGTCCTTGATTCTGTGGCTCTTGAGTGTCTCTGGCCTGAAACACTGTCTCCTCTGCTTGTGCAGACTTGTCAGTAGATTTGGTTGAGATTTGGAAGTGCCTTTGGAAGATTCAGTTGACTTGGCCTTCTTAGATGGTTTAGTGTCCTTGCTTGTTTTTTGTCTTTTTAACCCCCAGTTTGATCCAGCGGAAGGGCCTTTGTCTTTATCAGCATCATCTTGTTTCCTTTTCTTCAATTTATCAGCAACAGTTTCATCCATAGCATCTCCATCCTCAAGGATTGACTCCATGAGTGCATGATATAGAGCTCTTTATTTAGGACTTCTGTTGAATGACTTGGAGTTTGTCATTGTTTGAAACAAGGTTGTTTTCTAATCAAATTCTTCAAGTGCGGTAGTATCAAATAAGGTGATAGTTTCTTTAGGCAATTGCTGCTTTCTTGCATGCTCCATCTTGATTTTTCTGATGTCTTCAGTGCTTTTCTCAGGTACATATTGCTGTCTGAGTCTCTCTACAATTTTAGCTAGAACAGAGTGTTCCTTAATGATATCAGCATCGTGTTTCTTAAGCACCTTATAGAGAGCATCATCCAGACTTGTTCCAAGGTACTCTTTGACTGCATTTGGGACTTCAGATTTGATGGTTGAAAGGAGTGCTGCAGAGTGATCAACAGTCTTGAGCTCTTTGACATCCTTTTCTAAATTAGTAATTCTTTGATGGAAAGAAGAGAGAGGGTTTCAGAGTCAAGAACATCAGTGGTTGAAGTTGTAGCTTCTCTTGTTGTTGGTGTAGGGATTGGTGTTAATTGTTAAAGGTGAGGAAAGAGTGAGGACGGAAGAGAAGAAATAGTTGTTGACGAAGTAGTTGTGACTATTTCAGATGGGTTGACAACGGTATGTTCAAGGATTACAGATACTAGAATGGTGAAAAGAGGTAAGGTATGTGGAACTTCATGTTGAACATTAATATCCAACATTGAGTCAACTTCTGTGTCAACCGGGGGAATGTTATCAAAGTTGAGATATTTAGCAGCATAGTCGGATGAGATAGAAGAACTTGGAATTGGACCTTCAGTCTTCCGTGTTGCCTGAGCATCATCCTTGACTTGATTACCTACACCCTCTTGGTTAACGTTCACGTGACTAGCAACGGTCATCTCTTCATCATATTTCTCTTTATCAGCAGGTTTAACATCTTTCAAACTAATATTGACATCACCATATAGCTCTTCATTGATTCTTTCATACTCTTCCTCAATTACATCATCTGATTTATCTTTTGTTTCATCATCAGTAGGTACATAGTCATCAGGAGTATGTACGTACTCATCATCTTGTGTTTCTTCTTCTTCATTATCAGATTCTATCCGTTCATCATCAACTTGTTCGTGATCATCATCACTTTGTTCTTCTTTACCGTCACTTTGTTCATTTTCTTCATCATAACTATCACCCTAAGATTCGTTCTCACAGTCAGAAGAATCCGCTGTGGACACATCGAGAACCCTTGGTTTTAAACCAGTTCCTTTACTTGTGTCTATCGACTTGCCTTTTGGCTCATCAGGAACCTCTTATTCAAAATCAGCTCCCTCACTTGAGCCACCTGCTTGATGAATGGTTGTATCTCGTTTGCTTCTTCTAAGGGCCTTCTTTAATTGAGCTTCCTCGAGTAATGCGGCATCAGATAGCAACTCAATTCCCTTGCTTCTTACAACTTTAGCCGGTGCCTTCTTCTTTGACACAGACACACCAGGAGTGTCTCGGATTCAAACACCAGCAGACTGTCTTTTAGTAGCAGGTTTCTTGAGTTTCCTTTTCATCTTGGGTGATGCCTCACCAGTGGCATATGCAATATAAGTCTTGTAGGCATCAGAGTCCTGCATCTGCTGATTAGTCATCCTTTTGGGAAGTAGTGCTACATATACTTGGAAGTCATCAGACCTGGAGACAAATCTCATGAGACCCAAAATGCTGTCATCCCGAGCAGTATGCATAAACATTCTGTTCCTCATCGAAATTGACTTGTCTTTGGAGATGAAATAATGAATGATAGCTTTTGTAAATCTGGGATAGTACATCTTTTCTTGCTTCTTGTGGTCTCTGTTCTCTATTTGGAATGTGAAGTCTTCCCAAAGTAGTTCGACAAAATCAAGCTTCTTCTTATAGAACATTCCCTATAGAATTTGAGCTCTAGAAAGTCAGAGCCTGTCAAGACCTGTAATTTTCCCAGATAAGCACTTGTTGATGATTGATGCAAAAGTTCTTCATGGTTGGTACATCTGATCAACTACCACTACAGTGACAGATTTAATGTATCCTTTGTGTCTAAGTTCCTTAATGAAGGAGACAATTTCATCATCTGACGGGAGTTCATCAAAGTCTTTATTCGAAAGTCTAGGACATATCTAGAAGATTTCTATGAATACTTCCATATCAATTCTGTAACTCTTTTTATCAATCTTGAACTTGTAAGTGGTAGAGTATTTCTTGTTGATGGTGAACCAAAATTGTTGCATCAATTCTCATATTGCACTTGCCGATCTCAACTTGATATGTGGGTTCTTTCAGAGTCTTCGCTGGATCAATTCTCATATTGCACTTGCCGATCTCAACTCGTTTCTCAAGTGGTACCAAAACATTGTCTAGAGGAACTTGTTGAGCGGCAGTAGTAGTCATGGTTCTGCTTAGATTTGCCAAATACAGTTTATACACAAACAAATAGATATGTATTTTACTGAGTGATAATTTGGTTCATGTTGATTGATTTAGATGCGTGAAGGGAATTATGACAGATGACCAGACACAGTTTATTAGGCTTTAAATTACAGCAAAGGTAGAATTAACAACAATCAGTGTATCATGAGGCGGCAACTAGATTCATGTTTATGCTAAGAATTATCTAATACAGTTTATATACACACAAATATATATTACTGATTAACAATTTGATTCATGGGGATAGACTATAGGAAGCAATTTATGACTATAAGCTATACAGACTTAACACATTTTATCAGGCATTCATTAATACAAAGGGATGAAGGTCATTGAACAGAAAGTTAACTTATAGGGTCAACAGACTAACTATTGGTCAAACACTAAAAATTTTGCAACTTACATACGATATAAAGAAGAATGAACCTAAACTAAGTTATTTAGAGAAAACTTTTAGGTATAAATTACCCCTTATAATTTCATGTATAAATCTCCCCTTTTTAAAAAATATGTATAAATCGTCCCTATAGGAAATGTGTATAAATCGCCCCTTATAGAGAAACGTGTATAAATCGCCCCTATAGAGAAATGTATAAATCGCCCCCCTATATAGAACGTATAAATCGCCCCTATAACAAACGTAATAATCGACCCTAGTTAAGTGTATAATTCGCCTGGTAAAGCTAATGTATAATTCGCCTAGTTTTAAGATATGTATAGTTCGCCTAAGCTAAATGTATACTTCGCCCAGAAAATATGGTATAGTTCGCCTAGGCAAAATGTATACTTTTCCTAGTACAACAAATGCATACTTTGCCTAGGTATGTTTAGTTCGCCCAAGCCAAAATTTTAAAATCCACAAACTTCGCATATAAGTATCAAAATCATTCTCAACGTGTCCCTTAGCAACCATAAAAATTACATGACCCATTTATAACATGAATTAACCACAAAAATATCAAGTTATGCACTTTTCGACTCGTATGAACACTAAAACCTAAGATTTTCAAGTTTTGGTGTTAAACCTTGTTTTAGCACACTCTATTACTCACATAGGAACATTATAACACAAACAAACACAAACCCATAAACTTTTTACAAGTTCTTGACCTTAAACCCAAATTTTTGAACTAATGAATCATACAAAACATTCATTCATTAACCTATTAAGAACTGTTTTAACCTAGTATTCTATACCCCTAAGAGATCAAAACCCCTCAATCAATTTAAATATTCACACAAATTTTTTACTTGAAGAACATTAAACCTATTTCTAGGGTTTTTCGAGTAGAAACACGTGATATATGCTAATTCCTTTTTATTAGAAGCTTGTTAGGGTTTTAGAAACAAGATTATAGTTTACCTTAATGATTGAAAAACACGAATTGATGATGTTCTTGGTTGTGATGATTTTGAATGAGAGGGAAAGGATGTGTTTAAGTGTTATGTAAAGAGAGGGGCGGTGGGGGTGTTTTTCTTTTAAAATCTTTAAGATTTTGGCAAAAATGCCCATAAGGTTTAAGCACACTATCAATTTTCTTATAATAACTTTTCTTAAGGCAAACACAAATGCACTAATGGCACAAGTAGTCCCTAAGGTTTTGTTATCGATGTTAAGTCTCACATTTTGCTATATAGTCCCTAAAGGCATAAACACATAACATCTAAAGCCTAAATGAGTTAAAATTAATTAACTCCCCTTTAAATATTAATCTGTTATTGTTTAAAACCTTTTTCAATTTATCACTTGAAAATTTTTGAAGAAGATTTGACATTTTCTCTCCCTCAAATAATGTCTCGTTTTCTATTTAAAGAGCTTTAGACATTGTTTGAGTGGTCAAATGCCTTGAAAATTGATTTTCTGATGAAACCGAAAGATGATTATGTTTTATTTTAAAAATCAACACTATAAAAATAAGATTTCTCTTATTTTGACAAAGAAATGCACTGACACACACATTAATTGTATAAAGGAAGCACGGGTTGTGTTGCAAAGTAAACACAAGCCTTTGAATGAATATGAAGTAATTCATTCCCGAGAAAAATGAATTTCCCGTTGTGAGGTCAAGTTTTCTTTTTGTCAAAAAACTTGCCTTTAAGATAATGATCGGGTTGCTATCTGAAATAATAGCAAGCCATATGACATGTTTTAAAACATTTTGAACTTCTGCTCGAACTTCATTTACAGCCTTGTATCATTATTGAATGACATTTCTAAGGCCGAAAATGTTATCGATTTTCAGAAGACATGTCATGAAAACCTATTTTTGTATTTTTCCAATTTTGTATTTTCTTTTCTGGTTTTATATTTTTATATTTTGTTTTTGAAAAATTTATATAAAATGAAAAATCTTTTTGGGTTTTTTATATTTTCTTATATACATATGATGCACAAGATATACCACGAGTTGCCACCATTACTCGTCCTCTTCCTCTGTCAGACGTTTTAGTGTTTCTGGAGACATGCTTCTCATACTAAGCTTTTCAATCAAGACGTTGAATCTTTCTCGTGGCAAGGGTTTGGTGAAGATGTCATCCATGTGATATTCAGTCCGAACAAAGTATAGTTCCACTATTTCATTCTCCACTTGCTCCTTTATAAAATGGTAGCGTACATCGATGTGCTTGGCTCTTGAGTGTTGAATGTTGTTGTAGCATAGAGCAATCACACTTTTGTTGTCGCAGTACAGAAAATCTTATTAAATGTAAACCCATAGTCTGTTAGATGTGATCGCATCTAAAGGATTTGCGCACAACACCTAGATAAGGCAATATATTCAGCCTCTGTACTCGAGATCGCAGTGCTCTTTTGCTTCTTGGAAGACCAGCTAACAAGTTTATCACCTAAGAATTGAGCGCTTCCTGATGTACTATGTCTAGTGTCCTGACACCTCGCGCTATCTGTGTCTGAATATGCTGTTAGAGACATACCGGTATCCTTCGAGTACTAGAGACCCATGTTAATGGTTCCCTTTAGGTATTAAAAGATCCTCTTAACCGCATTTAAGTGCTTTTCGGTAGGCTTTGCCTGATACCAGGCACATAAGCAGACTGCATAAATAAGGTCGGGTCTACTGGACGTGAGATACACGAGGGACCCAATCATGCAACGGTATGTGTAGCATCAACTGGTGTACCTTGTAGATCTGCATCTAGTTTATTCTTTTCCACCATAGGCGTGTCTACAGAATCACTATTGAGCATACCATATTTTTTAATAATTTCATAAGCATATTTTGATTGGTTTATGAAGATGCGTTTAGGACTTTAAGAAATTTATAATCCTAAAAAGAATGAAATTTGCCCCATCATTGACATCTTGAACTTAGTGGTCATAAGATTAGCAAACTCATCACACATAGTAGTATTAGTTGATGCAAATATTATATCGTCCAACATAAATTTATACTAGTAGTAAGTTGTTTCCTGCTTTCTGTGTGAAGAGAGTTGGATCCACTACACCTATGGAGAAGTGTTGTGAATGAGGAAACTTGACAGCATGTCGTACCATGCACGTGGTGCTCGTTTGAGACCGTAAAGGGCATTTTTGAGCTTATACACATGCGTTGGGTTGTCCTGATCAACAAATGCTTCTGGTTGAGAAACATAGACCTCTTCTTTAAGCTCGCGATTTAAGAAAGCCGTTTTGACGTCCATTTGGAATATCATCATATTCTTGTTGGCGGCATTTGCTACGAAGATACGAATGGCCTCTATTCTTGCAACCGGTGTAAATGATTCTTTGAAATCAATTCCTTCCTCTTGACTGAATCCTTGAGCAACTAATCTAGGCTTATTCTTTAGTACCCCACCAAATTCGCCAGTCTTAACCTTGTAGATCCACTTAAGTTTGATCAACATGACTTTATCTGGACATGGCACCAATTTCCAAACTTCTAGTCTTTCAAATTCATAAATTTCTTCTTGCATTGCATCGATCCATGACTGTTCAGTCATTGCTTGTTTGAAGTTCTTAGGTTCTACAAAAGTTAGGAAGGCATCAAAGTAACACCACATGGCATCAATTTCGAGTTGCTTTCTTATGGAGACAGAACGAGAAGGATCTCCGATCACATTTGCTATTGGATGATCCTTAGTCCATCTACCAAGTGATTAAAATGGAGTGTGGGATTGTCTCACATTAGATGACGACCCTTGAAAAGTCGAGTCTTCATGAAGAGATTCATGAAGAGGATCATCATGAAAATGTGGTGTTTTTGGTAATTCTTCAAAACCTTGAGACATAATTGGAGAATGTTCTTGATCTTGTGTTGATGGAATACTTGTTGATGGTGCATCTTGGTCGATTGACGTAGACACATGTGAATCAGCTAAATCAACAGCTCTTGGTGCATCATCTACTAGAACTAAAGAGACAGCAATAGTAGGAGGGTTGAAGTATTTATCGAACATGGGTTGGAACAAACGATCCAAATCATATCTTTTTGGTGGATTACAAGGTTGTTGAGGAATAGGGTTTGAAACGAGTCATGAACTAGATGTTGCAGGAGTCATAGATTTAAGCCCGGGTCCTGAACCGAATTGTTCAGAAGCCATTGCTGGCAGCTCATCGAACGTTACATGATTTGTTTCCATAATTTTTTAGGTTCTTCTGTTGTAGATTCTAAAAGTTTTCTTTGCAGGCGCATAACCAATAAAAATACCAATATGAGCCTTTGCATCTAGTTTACCCAAATCCTCACTGTCATTGGTCGGATAACAGAGTGAACCAAATACATGAAGAAACGATAAATCTGGCTTCTTGTCGTGCATCAGCTCATATGGAGTTTTGTTGTATCGGAGACGGATCAGAGAATGATTTTGGGTATAACAAACAGTATTGATTGCTTTGGCCCATAGAAATAATGGAGCTTTTGAAAATATCAACATAGTACGAGCAGCTTCTACACGAGTTCGGTTTCGCCTTTCGACAACGCCGTTTTGCTGAGGAGTGCGAGCAACAGAGGTTTCATGCGAGATGCCGACTTTTTCATAAAATTCACGAAGTGTCTGGTTGACAAATTCGGTTCCATTATCTGTTTGAACATTACGGACTGTGACATTCAAACAAATTTGAATATTTTTAATGCATTTGATGATGGCCTCAGGAGCTTCATCCTTTGACCTTAAAAATCTAACCGAAGTAAATCGTGAGTAATCGTCGACAATCACCAAGATATACTTTTTCCCGATAATACTCTCCACATGCATCGGGCCACACAAATCCATATGCAAAAGATATAGTTTCTCTTGGTTAGTGTCTTCAGCTTTGGGTTGATAAGAGGATTTCTTGCTTTTTCCTAATGCACATGCTGAACACAGATGATCTTTCTAAAATTTAAGTTTTGGAATGCCTCGTGCAAGACCGTCTTTTGCTAGCGTGTTAAGAGTACCGAAGTTAAGATGCGATAATCGACGGTGCCATAACCAGCTCTTAGTCTTTGACGCTTTGGATAGAAGACAAATCGGAGATATCTTTAACATGTCATCAAGAGAAATTGTGTACAAATTTGTGTCTCTGGATCCTGAAAGTAGATCAACACCATCTAAATTGCGAATAAAGCAAGTGTTTTTTTGAAAAGCAACTTTCAAATCCGCGTCGTAAAATCGTCCAACAGAAAACAAGTTATGTCCAAGCCCCTCGACGTAGTATACCCTTGAGATAATAACATTACCCAGCTGATAGTCACCATACCCCATAATCTTTGCAATTTGATCATTTCCAAATCTATCTGTTCCTAGAAATTTACTGACGAAGTTCATGAGCTGAGAGCGGTTCCCTGTCATATGTTTTGAACATCCGGAATCGAGATACCAGAGAACAATCTGGACAACCTGTCATTGACAAGATAAGAAGACGATGGAATATCTATAGCATTGGATCCCCAAGAATGATTGGGTTCCGAGTTGTTAGCATTCTTAGATTCTACAATCTTAGCCTTTTCACTCAAACCTACATTTTTTACATTTTTGGGTCTCCTGCTATAGACTTTAAGCTCTGGTTTTGACGTTTCAACCGAACTAGGAGTGGATTCCTTAATGGGCACTATTTTAGTGGGAGTGAACCTAGTTAAAGGGCACGAATTACCAACTTAAATGAAAGTTCTTCCTGTTGGTTTTCACTTAAATCCTACTTCAGTGAATACATGACCTGTAAGTTTCCAAATATTTTGTTTTTTATGTTTCTTAGCAGGCTATTCACATCTTTAACAAAACCAAGAAGACACATATCATGGATAGCATCAAACATACACTTATTACAAGTAGGGCAAATTAGTTCTGAATTCGCATTTAACAGTAAATGCTTAACATCTGCATTATGAATAGGTTCAATAACACGATTCTTTTTATTAACTTTCCTAGGCCGGGCTTCTACTTTATTCTTCATGTTCCTACTTGGTGTTTGCGAGATCCTATTATTCTTTTTATTGCCTATAGGCTTTGATCCGCAATTACTAGTAGAACACTTCAATCCTGTAGAAGACAACACAGGTGTGTTAGAATCTGATGTTTTAGACGACTCTACCTGTTTAATGTTTCTTGAGGACGTGAGAGGTTCAGAAAACCTAACTTTCTTGACATTGTTTATGGGTGTGACAGCAACCTTTTTCGCACTAAGTTTAATCGCATTAGGGCACGTATCTCGAACATATACAAGTAACTCCTGAATTCATTTGGCATGCTTATAAGCAAAGTATAACGCATTATCTAAAGGCTATTTTACTTTAGCTTGTTTGACTATTCCTCGAAGTATATCAGCTTGTTCATGAGTGTGCTTAAGATAGTCTATGTGAGCTTAATATTTAAAATCCAAATTCCATAGCCATTTTGACGTTTTAGTGAATCTTAATGATCGTTTTAGCATTAAGTGTTGTGTTTGCTTTGGTGTTGTGGAAGGTGTTTAAGTTTGGTTTTTGGCGAAAACATGAGAAAATGGCCATAAACTCAAATTCGGTGAAATTACCGAAAATGGTTGAATTTCGGTGAATTTACCGAAATTGGTAGGATTTTGGTGAATTTACTAAAAATGGTATAAATCGCCGGGTATAAATCACCGTCTACCAAAAACGTATAAATTACCGTCTACCAAAGACGTATAAATCGCCGGATTTCAAACGTGTATAAATTGCCGTCTACCAAAGACGTATAAATCGCCAGATTTCAAACGTGTATAAATTGCCGCCTTTGATAATAGGTATAAATCTCCGGATTGCAAAAGTGCATAAATCGACGCCTTTGAAGCTCGTATAAATCGTCGGATCTGAAGCAAATATAAATCGCCGCATTTAGACTGCGTATAAATCGCCGTCTTCAAAAACACGTATAAACAGCCGTCTTCAAGCGTATAAACCGTCGTCTTTAAGCGTATAAACTGCCGTCTTCAAACTTTCTGGAAAAGCAACTTTTAAATCACTTAAAATACATACTTTTTGACATTTTTGGATGATTTCTTTTGTACAACCAAGTATCCTAATGCAAGATCTACCATAAAAGCACAAACTTTATGGTTTTTAACCCAAAAATTTCCGGATTAAGATTTTGTGTAAAAAGCTAAAAAAATGAATCATAGATCTTTCGAAATAAGCTTTGAAAACCCACAAACCATTTGTACAAATGAGCTAGAAACATTAGAGAGAAGAAAGTTTCAAGCTTTTGCACAAAATAGACACCAACCAACCAAACCCGCGGGTTTTGGCTTAAAAATAAGCCACGAAAAGCTAAATAAGCAACCCATAAACACAAAACACTCCTAGGCTCTGATGCCAATTGTTACCCATAAGATTCTAGCCTAAAACACACGATTCGGAGGCCAGGGAGGATAAAAGAAATAAGTAGCCATATTATTGATGTAGAGAGAGAAAGGGAAGATGTGTATGTTTCTAGAGAAAGAAAGAGAAACACACACACTTAGGAGATACAAAATGATTATCCTTACCCCTCCGTGGAAGTATGAAGGGGGTATTTAGCCCTTGATACGGACTACTATCCTAACTTGATATTTCTAGTCCGTGCGTATCCGACTATAAGTAAACTAGTGTAATTCTGTATTAGCCGACATATTTTAAGGCTAACAATTTTTCTTGTACAACTTCCTATCCTAAGCCTAGTAGAAGCATCAAAACCTGTTTTACATGAATAGTTTCATTACAAAGACACTCGTTTTCAAAAAGCAATTTTGCCACACTATAAGAGCATCAGGTGTAGTCCTCTTCTTGATAAAAATAGTTTTAAAGATTTTAAAAATGGAATAATTTCATTGATAAAAATAGTTTTAGTATGTTCAGACCCCATTCACCTTCTATAAGAGCATCAGGTGTAGTCCTCTTCTTCACCACAGAGTCAAACTTGGCAAGGTGGAATTTAAGCTTTTTAAGGCTATCATTCACCAAACTTACCTAAGGAAGTTCGCTAGGAGCTTCCACTTTGACAGGTGATGCATCAGAAGATTCAGTGGAAGGGTTTGACATATGATACCAGAAAGCTTGTTCAGCTAACACTTCTTGTTGTAGAACAAAACATTTCCCAAAATCCTCAGATAGTTGATTCAATTTTGCGTAATCAATAGGTTTATGAGAAATTTTTTGTTTAATAGCCTCTAGATCCTTTTCTTTTTCAAACATTTTTGATTGACTTACTTCTTCCAAAATCAATGTCTCTTCATCATTAATCACAGGTATAACAACATGTTTATCAGCAATAACACTACCATCATACAAGGTTGGTTTAATCCGTTGAGCTTTCTTGGGATAAAACGGATTTTGATAACCTAGAGATTGTTTGTGAGCATTATCATAAAAAACATGTGGCTTTGTCAACATGTACATTGTTTGAGCAGATTGACCCACTTTGTAAATGATATTATCAAGTTCCTTTATCTTCTTTTCCAAATCAATTTCATTTTCCATATATTTTTTTTCCTTTTCTTTGGATCCATTTTTGAAAACAGTGAATGTTTGCAATAAATATTCTTTTTTTTTTATTTGTTTATAAAGATTTTGTTCAAGTGAGTCAACTTGATTCTTCAGTGCAAGCTTTTATTTAATCATATCATCCATTTGAGAATCAATCATTTTTTTACGAGAGTTTAAATCAACATTAAGATGTTGTTCAAAAGTATTGACTCTTTCTTTATATCTCTCAAGCTCAGCGGTTAATGATTCATTATTCTTTTCTTTATTAGCCTTTTCCTAATTATTAACATCATTAATCATTTGTTTCGATATTTGTTCAATCACAGATAAAATCATTGAATCTTGTTAAGCATACAAATTAGTTTCTTGAACAACTGTCTGTTGTGTTTCTTGCAAGTATTGAGAATACGAAATGATATTGCTATCGCTATGTATCTCATATCAACAACTGGTGTTTGTTTAAAATCCTGCATTGCATGCACACTTTGATTATCCATATCATTATAATAGGAGTTAGAATGAAGTACCTCTGAGATAACGTCAGAACCATAGTTGGAAATATTGGCCATGAGAACCGCTTTTGCATTCGAGACATCATCATAGTCAGAATCATAAGTATTAAGGTCCTCAGTCTGGAAAGCAGCATTGTTTGGTATGGTTGTCTAAACAGCTTGACCGTCTAGAATCCCTGGATCTGCAAGAAACGTGAGTTGTTCTTCATCCAAAATTTGTCCAGCTTCCAGTGCTTTAGCTAACATTGCCTTATCCTTAAACCATGCAGCATTCCTTGGTCGCTTAGGCTAAGTGCATTGCCTCGCCATATGTCCTTCACCTTGACAGTTCTAGCATTTAACAACCCTTTCCCGTCTGCTTCTATTGTTTCCCCCATAAGTAGTAGCATTACCCTTATAACCAGTACCAAAATAACTTTTCCCTTGTCTCCCCTGAACTTTTTACACTGTAACGTTGCCGTCTTGAATAGTGGCTTGGTTTCTCGGATTAGAGGAAGTTCTAAGTTGATTGTTGGTTGAAGGGAACCTTAAAGAAGCTACAACAATCAGAAAAGCCATTGCATTATTGAGACAGGCAATTGGATCATCTTCTGGATTAAACACAGGAACAACAAGACCTAAGTCTACTGGAGGGAACTCAGTCATTGGTTGTGTTGAAGCTTGAGGTGAGTGATAAGCAATTTGTAGAACATATGAGATTTAATGATTCATTTGAGACTGATATGGATGTGATGGTGGAACGGATGAATGATTGATTTGTGGTTGAGATGGATGAGTAGGTGGATGCATTGGTGAGTATGATTGAGGAGAGTGAACTTGTGGAATCATAATTGGTTGTTGAGGAAACTGTGTAGGATTGTATTGAGAGTGATAGTTATTAATAGAAGAAGGTGATTGATTGTAGTTAGCAACAAATGCAAGAGGATATTGGTATCGTTTACGCATCAAGCGAGTTTCATTTGCATGTATCTCATGTTGTTCAAGGTATAAGTACAATTGATCATAGTTTGTTGTATGCAAATATCTTGCCAACTTCACATCTGTCACGAACTTACTCCATTCTGGTGGAAGACTGTTCAGAAACTTTGTAATCACTTGAACTGCTCTCATTGACATATTGATAACATTCATGTTGTTGATGAGTTAAGCAAATCTCCAGTAGTACTGATACAGTGTTTCACCCTTCACAAAAGTAAACTTATCAAACTTGTCATACAATTTGCATTACTTTTCTTGTAATGACAATTTTGTTCCTTGCATCAGAAACTTAACTCTCTCCTAAATCTCTTTTACAACTTTATGATGATTGAAAATAGCATAGACATCCGATGGAAGACCTTGAAGACTGATTTTGGTAGCTTTGCAATCGCAATCAGCTTGAATCTTTTCAGTAGCAAAAAGTTCTTCATACTTCTTTGTTCTAATGGTACCATCCTCTTCAGTAACAGTTGGCCATATAAGTGGACCATTTTGAACTGAGCTGAGTATCATTCTCCCATCCTCCCTAATCTCCATGTAATGTTCCATATGACTTTTCCAAGAGTCATACAAATATTTTTCCAACATAAATTTAGCTAAAGTTGTCATTTTGAATTGATTGATTAAATGAGAATAGATAACCTTTTGATCGATTAGGTTGTTGTGTTAAATTGTTGTTTGTTTTAAGTGAATGAGTCTTAAGATTACATGGGATTTTACAAATCACAGAAAAACCGTATAAATCTCCAAGGCAATATGGTATAAATCTCCAAAGGTAAGTGTATAAATCACCCCAAGTGTAATGTATAAATCACCTTAAGAAAACTTGTTTTAATCACCGTTTAGAAGACTATAAATCGCTGGATTTGAATAAGGTATAAATTGATGGATTTCACTAAGGTATAAATCGCTGGATTTCAATAAGGTATAAATCGCTAGATTTCAATGAGGTATAAATCGCTGGATTTCAAAGACGTATAAATTGATGGATTCCAAAGAGGTATAAATTGTTAGATTTAGAGACGTATAAATCGCTGGATTTAGAGACGTATAAATCGCCGTACTACCTCACGTATAAATCACCGGATATGCACACGTATAAATTGCCGAATCCAAACACGTATAAATCGCCGAATACAAACACGTATAAATCGTCGAATATAAACACGTATAAATCGCCGAATCCAAACACATATAAATCGCCGAATCCAAACACGTATAAATCGCCGAATTCAATAACGTATAAATCGCCGAATTCAACACGTATAAATCGCCGAATTCAAACAGTGTGTATAAAAATCCGTCTTCAATAACTTCAAATCACTTAAAGACATATTTTTTGATGTTTTTACTAGATTTCACTTGTACTTCTTGCTATTCTAAGACTAGGAGAACTTTAAAAACACAAACTTTATGGTTTTTAACACAAAAAATTGAAATCAAGATTCTTGTACCCAAAACCCTTTTTCGAACCAAAAACAACAAAAAAATGAAGATTTTTGAGTTTTTCCAAAGTTTTTCTTGTACAACTACCCTATACTAAGATAAACAAAGAAGAAAGTACTAATTTTTATGGTATTAGAACACACAAAAGATGAAATCTTTTGTATGGTGTTCGAACCAAACACACGCCTAGAACAAGTAAGAAAAATGCACACACAACCTAACTAAACACCCCATGGCTCTTGATACCAATGGTAGAATATATGATATATCTATTCACACAATCAAAAGAGAAAGAACTAAAGAGAGAAAGGATGGATGAACACTTTTAGAGAGAGAAAGGAAAAGAGAGAATATTAGATTAACATGAAAATGGAAAAGTGAACAACCAACCCTCTCCAATGTATGGAGATGGGTATAAATATGCCTAGTTTGGCCGGTCATGGACCCATAATGGGCTTACCATGGGCCTTAGGCCTTTTTACCTTATCTAGGTTCCAAAAACTATACTAGAAGCCCATCTTACGATCTTTATGGAAGTGACTGATACTTTCGTATTCCTAACAGTCTCCCCCTAAGGGAGGTCACTCCATTTTATAAAAAGTTAATCCTAGCATACTATGCTTGTCTTTAGTCTTGAGCTTGTAGTCTTTAAACTTCAGTCATTAACTTGTGATTTGTTGTAGTGATCTTTGACTTTAGGCTTTAGCTTGATTATTTGACTTGACTTGAATGTGATCTTTAGCTTTTTAAAATCTATTTCTATGACTTAGATCGAGTATTATCTCAATCAAAATAAGCATTAGTGTATACAAATAACACTAAGCTCTTTTTCAAAAATTCATAAACGATAAACATTCCTTTAGTAATGTTTAGAGCCTTTCATAACTCTAGGTTCGTTGGCTATGATAATTGCGCCAGAATTATCGCAATATATATGCATAGGTTCTTCATTACGAGAGGCGACTCTAAGCCCATAAATGAATTATATAATCCAAACAAATTCCATTAGAATGTTTGTTTTAATAGTTGTCTAATGAACCTCACTTAGATACTAATGTTGTCAAATTATCTTGCACTCATGCAAATGATACAAACAGTCTAATATGATATTTATGATGAAACCTTTAACTAGACTTAAGGTTTCTATTCTTGTGTTCAATCTTATCAAGTGATATAAAACTTTGAGGTTCAATCAATGATATGTCATATCATATTAGAAAGATTTAACTGTACATGTTTATTTTAATAAACATCTATTCCAAGGTTGTATGTTTTATTTTCTAAACCATTCAACTGAAACTTTATTCTAAGTTAAGGGATAAAATATAGCTTAGATGGAATGTTGTTTCTAATATGTTACGAACATGTTTGATTTAAGAAAACTAAACAACCTTAGTGCTCCCACTAGTTCTTAAATGTACACAGGAATTATCTTATTCTAGTCAAAATCAAAATGTTGATTTAACACATAAACTTAAGATTCCAACTCCTAGATGTGTGCTTAATCCATACTTGTTCTTAAGATTATATGAATTCATAAACCCGTTTGATTACACACCATCATCATAAGGTAATCTATCAAGAAAGAGTTTTGACATCCATTTACTGTATTTCATATTCATGAGCTCAAGTGTGTCAATTAGCATCTGTTCTATTTTAATGCTTGCAAATAAAAGGAAGTTTTAATCATAGTCAATTGCTTGAGTATGAGTATCATCTTCTGTCATAAGTCATGAATTAAATGTGTATACAATTTTCCATACATGTCATTTCCTATAAACCCATTTTCACTTCACAATCTAACCGTTTTGTGAAAGATTATTCAAGTTCTAAAATGATTATTTTTTATGGACTGCATCTTGGCATTCATAGGCTAGATCCATTTATTGGATTCAAGATCCAATAATGTATCCCTGTAGTTAGCAAGTTCACTACGATCCTCTTACTTATATTCCTCAACATTGATATAAAAATATCACTCAGGTACTTGAGATATCCTTACGGTTCTATGAATTTGAGTTACATCACTTTGAGCTTTAACATTTACATGTCCAGCCTTATTGTGACGTTTACTAGTGTATTTAGAAGGTTATGTATTTTGTTCTTGAATCTCTTCAAGATCTATAGATGCTTTCACTTACTTCTTGTAAGAAGAGACCATTCTCCAAATACTCAACAGATTGAGCAACAATGAATTATTCTCATTTGAGACATGCAAAATACATTAACAGCTCTCGACTCTAGTTTGTTAATAGCACGCTTCATAAGATAATAACCAATTTATAACTTTAATCAAGACTTAATAGGATTCATCCCATTCCAGAACTTGATGGTGTCTTAGTTACCTTCTAGGTTATAGTCATATTGAGTAAATGTATGACATACTCAATTTTCTAACCTTGATAGATTTTGAGGTAGAATAGTTAAAGTTATCATAGATCAAATAATATTAATAGAGTTTGATTTAATACATCAAACATACCATAAACATGTAGTATTCCATGAGTATTGGGATTGTGAGACAATACCACAATTCCTAAAATAACTTAAAACTCTTTGGGTCACATACGTGCTAATTGGGTTGAACTGAATTGTATCCATAATATTTTCAAACTAATTGCATGATATGACGTATAAGTCTTTGAGCATGTCAAGGACTTGATGTACATATATTTCCAAGAATACATAACATGTTAATCCCTAACCATACGTTCTAATTTTTTGAATAGTTCAAGAACTTATTACGCATGTCTCTTTTAGAAGACATAACAATTTACCTTTTACTATACGTTATACGCCTTTAAATAATTCAAGGACTTCATGTTTTTGTCTTAACAGGATGACATAATCATACTAACTAAAGTAATTATGAACGCCTACTCTTGGCTTCAATAGTAAGTTCAAGTTAATTGCATACTTTTTTTATGACTTTACAAGAAAACATCATCACACTGACTAAATCATTTAGTGAATGTGTTGAAGTAGCTTTTCATTATATCTAGACATTTTTTCTATATAGGGAAACATACATTTTATGTGTATAAGTCCTAGTAGAATTAAGAAAAACCATTAATCATATTGTTATGTGTTGTTCCTTGCACACAATTAAGATTTTTCCCACTTTTGCACGACATAACATCATACTAACGAAAGTAATTATGAACGCCTACTCTTGGCTTCAATAGTAAGTTCAAGTTAATTGCATACTTTTTTATGACTTAACAAGAAAACATCATTACACTGACTAAATCATTTAGTGAATGTGTTGAAGTAGCTTTTCATTATATCTAGACATTTTTTCTATATACGGAAACATACATTTTATGTGTATAAGTCCTAGTAGAATTAAGAAAAACCATTAATCATATTGTTATGTGTTGTTCCTTGCACACAATTAAGATTTTTCCCACTTTTGCACGACACAACATCATGCATGTAGATAAACAACACGAAGCTTATTTGTTTGTATGAATAATATGATAGTTTCACAGATAAAGTATGATTTATGTCAAACCTTAAAAACATATTTTTATTACAAGTAGATATAAAACCTTATCGTTTAACAAGGAATCATGCATAACTATTCTGTAGATAACACTTCAAGAAGCGACATCAGAAAAACGACATGTTATCTTATAAAATAAGATGCAATATGTTGGGAAATTCTCATATCTAATTAAATATTTATATAGCTAGGAATACTTGAGCCTATGGGGTCACATACGAATTCATCGAGGTTGTGGAAACTAGAAGGGGGGTTGAATAGTTTATTGTTTTAAATTTTAATGTTTCAAAATATTAGATTCGATTCATAGTGAAATCAATCTATCATAACAAATACGTGTTGGAATTAGTGATCTAATACCCTATTATTACACTAATAATATACGAGCTACGCAGCAGAAATTAAACACATATAACATATATAATTAACATAAACAAATAAAAGGAAACACATACCTTTTAGCAAATATAAAGCTATCAAACAACGAAACTTTATTAATAATGCATGTGTGATCGTTGAGAAGCACGAAACCCAAACGAGTTACTAAAGCAAGTAACCTCTACGTGTATCCACACTACACGTCTACTAATGCTACCCGAATGCTAGTTCACCGACTAATGATAATCGAAAACTGAGTTCTCGATATACTAGAAGTACCAAAGCTCGAAATCCCTTACAAGAGGGATCTCAAAATCGACACAAGGGAAGAAGAGAGAATGAGATGGTGGAATGAGACCTTAGGACCTTGTTTATATAGTGTTAGAATTAGGGCATCCTAAACTATAACTTAAGGCCTAAGCTAACTATAAAAGCCCATCCCTCCCCTAAGCCCTATACCCCCCTCCTTAGACAAAATAACCCCTCAAGTTTTCTATTTTTTTTATTTTATACTTATGTACATTTACATAATAATTAGCGGACTAACAGTTAATTATTCGTAACACAAACTATTAATGACCGTTAAGTATAATCATTAGATTATTAATATATATAATAAATATACACTTATATTATTATATATATTTATATACTAATAGAGTAGCATCTATGTGTATAGGTGTGTGACTCCCAAAGGCTCACATATTCCTAGCCATATAAATATCTGTATGACATGAGCACTTCCCAACAGCTCCTACTTGCAAAAGTCATTGTCATAGTATATAACATACTAACATTGATAAGCGTCTAGCAACATCACCAATGCTTCTAGAAATACTTGAGTGCAGTTTTGTTAAACTTCATAGTATCAATGGTTTAAGTTAATTCATCCTTTTGTTTCAGATACGGTGTTAAATGTGAATATGGATTAAAGTTATCCTATAATTTAAAGATTCTGTTTCTCGAGACCGTATTAATCAAGATTACCAAATGTAAAAAGAATCATCTTAACTACACTTTGGGCACGGCCATGCAAACATACGATCAACCCAACGAGGGGCCGAGTAAGTATCTAACTCCCAAGCACATGGAGGAACAAATTCTATTTTGACTACAAGTGTTTTTCATATGCTTCATAACATTTCTGAAAGTAGTGTCGTGGAAGAAAACAAAAGAATACACGAAGAAATGGAGCTTAAACTAATAAGTAAACTCAAGTTAAAGATCTCATGACACCTGTTCACTGTTTTGGCCATAACTCGGTCATACGAACTCCGTTGGACGCGATTCAGGCGGCCACGCGATCGGGAAACAATTCTCTACAACTTAGAAAAAAGGTTCACTTGAAGACATCTCAAGCTAAAAAAGACTAAAGACACAAGTACACCTTACGAAAGAAAAAGATAAAAGAAGATAATACTAAGTCCAAGAATCAAGCGAAGTACGCCGCACTTATCAGGAAGTACGCCGCACTTTAGGACGAAGTTAATGAAGGATAGTTAATTCCATAAGTACGATGCACTTCTACATCGTGTTCGCCGTACTTTTGCCCTCTCCCAGCCTATAAATTATGAGAAAATTCTCTCATTTCAAACACACTTCAATAACAAATATCTCTTCACAAAAACACACACACCTTCATTTGAGAGGAGGAGAACTAGGTGAGGATCTTAGGATCCAATGATTCAAACACCCTTTACACCACCATATCACCACCACTCTAACCACCACTACCACCACAAATCACCATTGTTATACCACCATTTCCATACCTCAAATACCATATTTCCAAAACCTAAATATATTATACCATAAGGGTTAGACGATTCACAACAAATCTCTAATTCCTTTACTATATTAAACCCGTTACCAAACACACCATTTGGTGACGCATTACTGATTTCCAGAGGGTTCGTGATAGATTCTCGGGCATCTGATGTGGGTTTAGGATGTTGGTTGTTTGTGGGACCAATTGGTTATTGGTTTGGTAATTTGTTCTCGTATGTTGGATATGTGAAACATGATATAATCTTTGGATGATTTTGCTATGACTTGTGAATATATATATGATTATGAATTTGATGTTATCTTTGCTTGGATCATTGTTTATATTTTGGTATATTATTGCAATTGAAATACGCCGAAAGGATTAATTGTCTTGATGTATTTTGAATCGTGTTGGCCATACGAATTAATATCATTCTTATGAGAATTGTGTGGTAAATTGATAAACAGCCCATGTAGAATGATGTTTAAGACCCTTCCTTATGTTGACCGACCGGGTTGGGAGGAATTCATTTGTATGCATATTTGATATAAACCATTCTTAATGCACTCGTGATGATGTAGTATATAGGCCGAAAGGATTCTATGTTATCATCGGTAGATATGCTTGTTATTATGATTACCCGTCATATATGACTTGTATGCTTTGTTTATATTAAGTCTTGCTCTATCTCTATCTATTATATGTGGATCATGCTTTGTTTCTTGCTTGCTTCACACACGTTTCGGCTATTTGATCCGTGACAATCAATTGGCTTTGTTACTTTATAAACAATCTGTGAATTGCTACAAATCTCGTGGAACGACATGGACTTACCTAAACTATATTACACTCGAATAGGGTATACTTGCCCGAATGTTGTGTTTTTAGTCAAATCGGTA
Source organism: Tanacetum coccineum (assembly GCA_026074375.1). Taxonomy (NCBI): domain Eukaryota; kingdom Viridiplantae; phylum Streptophyta; class Magnoliopsida; order Asterales; family Asteraceae; genus Tanacetum; species Tanacetum coccineum. The sequence continues at coordinate 51,831 of BQNB010011444.1, read as the reverse complement.
TTTCTAGTTATTATAAATTTAAAGCTTGTAAAACACACATCAAGTTTTTGGCGCTGCTGCCGGGGATTTGTTTTAGTTGTTTGCAGATTGTTTGCTAGTCTTGTGCATCTTACGTGTGTTTAAATCGCTTAGAATTCTTAAAAATCATCTTCTATTGCTGCAAGTGCGCCACACTTCCCCTGTTTTCTCTTGTTACTTTCCAGATAAAACCCGCAAGTACGCCGGTTTCACACCAAAACCGCCGTACTTGTCCTGATCTTGTTCATCTCGTGACTGATTAATTTCATTGGTAACACAAACAACCCCAAATTGCTAGTCTCAGGTATGTAATCGTTTAAAATCCTGTTTTATGTGATTATATGCCTTGTACAATTGTGAATATTTAGTTTGTTATTCGAAAAAAAACCAAAAAGATTTTTATTTCTAAATTACTTTTGCTTATTTTTCTGGCATGTCCCTGTTTATATAATAAAAAATTTATGTCTGTTTGTTTATTAGTTTGTTTGATAACATTTCTTGCATTTCATATGTGAAAAATAAAAAAATTTGAAAAGTTGCAGAAAGTACGCCGCACAATTAACTTTGTGCGCTGCAATTTGCACCTGCATACAAAAAATTCGATTTTGTATAAAAAGAAATCAGATACATCTTCAGTTTTTGTTATGTGAATACTTGTTATGTGTTTTATTTTGTGTGTGCATCTTTGCTTGCTTACGTGTTTATAAGTATGACCATATTTTAAAAAAATGTTAAAAAATTATAAAACATAAAAAAAGATTTTCTTATTTCTTTTCGTTAATATGTTTATTGTGTGTTTGTTTATGTTTGTTTATGCGATTATATATGTGTTCGTACTAATAAAGTGTGAAAAAACAAAAATTTGTTTTCTGTCGTAATAAAACCGCCGCACTCGTATTTGTGTGCGGTGCACTTTTGTAATTTTTGTCGCGCTAGTATTTTTGAATATTTAAAAAATTATAAAAAATTTAGGTTATAAGTATGGCGTATTTTCTTTTAAGTGCGACGCACTTCTGGTCTGCAAAAAATTGTAAATTATTTGTTTTATACCTTATATAATTATTGTGAGTTTGCTTTGTGTTTTATTTATGCTTAAAAATTAAAAAACCCAAAAATATTTGTTTTAATATTTTCTTTGTAGTTATATTTTTTTGTACCCTAAATAATTAGTATGTGCTTGATATGTATTTATTTTTAAACCAAAACCAACGAAAAAAAAAACTAAAAATCCAAAAAGATTTTATGTGTGTTTGTTTTAGAAAATTGTGTACAAATCAAAATTAAAAATATATATAAAAAATATAATAAACTTTGTGGGTGTGTTCGTTAGAAACCCTCACGAGACTATAACTCGTCCACTCAGGACGCCGAGAGGTTTAAAGGCTTGTTGCATACGCTAAATGAAATCGTGTTGCATACGCTAAATGCAATCGTGTTGCCTACGAAAGTGCGCTATAGTATTTTACGGTTTTTGTAGTTTTGTTTGCAGGTTATATAAACAGGTGAAGCTTGGATTGGTGGTTGGCATTTTACACTTGGGGACATGATATATTTGGATCAATTTATAATATATGGTTGAATTCACATGCCTGGCATTCGGTTTCGGGCAGTATCTTTCAGAATTCAACCGAGCACTTATGAGATCGGGAAGTTTCATTTCTCTTATAATTCTTGTTCCCATTTTGCCACTTTTAAGTTATCTTCTGATTACGCATAATGCTCAACTTAAGTGTTGGGGGAAAATGAATTAAAAAATTAGACTCATTATATACTTTTGTTCACCCTCGGTAATCTAAAATAATTTTGTTTTTAAATACTTTTGCCACTTAGGTTAATATATTAGAATAAAACTCAGTAAATAAATAAAGTTTTTGAAACCAGAGATGTGTCCTGATTGATAAAGCAGATTCGACTCGGGATCGATGACATTACTAGCATATTTATACCAATCACCCAAAAATGTAAGGTTTTAGATCTTAAGGAATTCAGGTATCCATGTTTGATACCTAAGACAATTTTTGCCTTTAGCTTTCTCGAGTTAAGGTTGGAATGCAATTGCAAGTGTCTCATCCGTCGTTACGGCTGTGTATTTGTAATTTGTCTCCTTTTCTGGAGCATTGGTATCGGTTTAAAAATTGTATGAGTGTTCCAGTAATTTATTGATTCTAGAATTTTCGCTTGATAATCATTACGAGACCGCAGTGAGATCACGTTCGCGTGATATAGGTATTTTTAAGTGATAAAGAGGAAAACTTAGGATTTAAACCAAATTCGCCATCCATTTAACATATTATTTATTCTTTTAGCTAGTTACACTGATTAGCTAACCACCCAAATAAAACCTTTTTGTAGCACTAATATTTAGTGCTATATACCCCTAGTTTAACCTCTGAGCCATTCTATTCATTTTTCTCCTCCACTACAATAAAAAACATAAAGAAATATAACCTTAACCTAGCCTTACCCCATATCAAAAGTCCCAATGGTTGGTTGCTAGTTGCTCGGTATGATTGGTTGATTTTTGCTTATAGTTTTCTTGCACTTTCTTATGAGGGTTGTACCATTTCAACGAAGTCGAAGGTTCGAAACTTCGTTTTTCATATTTTTTGTGGTGCAAACTTATATTATGTGTGGGGGAATTGTTAGTTGTGCGAAAGTTAAAAAAAAGATGAAGAAAAAAAATGCAAAAAATGAAAAAAAGTGATAAAAATGGAGAAAAATGAAAAAAAAGTGAGAGAGAGTAAAATATGAATAATAGTTGAGATGTTCGATTATCTCTCGGGTTTGTGGATTGTCGTAACTAGCAACATGAGTTTCTTGAACTTTTTAACACGAATATTATAAAACCAAATCCAATATATATTTCCCATGCCTTATCCATACCCTTATAAGCCTGAAGCATGTACATTACAACCTGAATAAAAGTCCTCTCTTGATATTTATACCTGGTACTTACGCCACGTCGGTGCAGTTTTATTTCTTATACAAGCCTATGGTAACTTAATGAATCATGTCTGAGCAATCGAGTGTGATTTCCCTTTTACCCTTTATTACATCATATACGAGTGTTTGAGTGAATTATACTTTTTCTTATTCGTGAGGTGCTTAGTCATGATATTACAGCTTGAAGATCATTGGGTATTGTCAAACATCTCTGTTTTCACATATTAAAAATCCAAAAATATTTTTCATTTTTGTTTTGTAAAGCTTATTTCTTTCCTTATTTTGCTTGAGGACAAGCAAACCTTTAAGTGTAGGGGGTGTTTACGCCTTTTGCGCTTATTTATTAAAAAAACCAAAAATATTTTCGATAATTTCACACCCAATAATTTTAAAAATAAATAAATAATATAAACTATCAAATTTATTAATATATATAAATAAATAAAAAATTGTCACCCAGGACCTTGTTTTTAAATTTCTTTTCTTATATTTCTTTGAGGGCAAGTGATATGTGTGAAAACACATATCCGTTTTTATATCAAAAATGGTCCTAAAAAGAAAAAATTATGCTTAAAATGCTTGAATATTGCTTATTTTGTCTTCGTGATTGTGTAGGTACGGATAAAGCAAAAATCACAAGAAAACGGTCAAAACCGGACAAACACGGACACGGGAACGGAAGAGCACACAAAGAGCCGGAAGTTTTCTACAAAAAGGTCAAAAAGTCAGCAGTGGTCAACCCTCAGTCAACCCTTGGTCAAAGTCACAACAAGACAAAAATCCCAAAGTTACCAAACAGTCCTTCATAAATTTCTAAATTACAAAAATGGTCCCTAAAATAAACGGGCTTAAACCCTTTTACATAACCTAAATCCTAAATTTGTTAACTAAGCCCAACACCATCCCGTGGCCCAATTTCCTTATACAAGCCCGAAGTCAAAGGCCCATACAAGCCAGTCAAACACTCACCCCTTTCAGTTAAAAATGGCGCCAAGTCGTTTGTTACTGTTCATTCATCTTCAAGGTTTAACCATAGGTCAAATCAAAGGGCAATTGCAAATTAAGGGTGAGAATAGTCAATTCAAGTAGCAAAGTACAACATGGCAGGGTTAAAACGTCATTCAAGCATTCTATTGGTGGATACCCAAGAAGAATCACACGTGGATAGTGAAGAAAGCACAAGGGAATGGATAATTTGCTCTAATTCACTCACAAAACAAGCACACAAGTGTCACATCACGGATTGCCACGTTGGCAATCCGTGTGCTCACACTTGTGATCTAACAGTGGATAGAGAGTATCCAATGATTGAAGAGTGATCAAGGGCCAATATCAAATGGAGCGTGTAACTAACTAGAGACCTGGAAGCTTCCTATTCGGGCTATAAATAAGACCTTCACTCTCACACACAGGAGTACCTTTTTCTTTCTAGCTTAGCTTTAGCTTTTAGTTTTTAGCTTATGTAATTTTCATTTTAAATGTAATTTTCCTTAAGTAAACTTTTGTAATTTCCCTTTTAAAGAGTATTGTAATCAAGTTTTTAGTGAATGAAATTGAGTTTTACCTTAAAATAATCTTTCATAAGCTCTTATTTCTCCCAAATAAAGTTTGTTACTGTTACATAAGCTCTTAAGCTACTCATAAGCTCAAACAAGCTCATCTAAGTCTCTAAGCTTAGGTTTGAGCTTAATTAGTCCCTTAATCTATTTAAACTTAAAAATCAGATAAAAAGTACCTTTGCTTAATGGATTTGGACTTTTGGAAGGGAAGCTTAAAATGGAAGAGCTTCCAAGGACTTAACTAGCTTATCCAAAAGATAAGCTAGAGCTGTTGATAAGCTCTTTGAGCAAATTGAACCTTTGTTTAGCTAAGGTTGATTGTAAGTTTTCATTTACTTTTCCTGTCTTAATTCTCCTAATTTAGATTTGCTTATCTTACTTTGTATCTGGCTTATTTGTGCTTATTTCTATCTACTTGTGATTATTGATCATGTTTAGCCTTATGTTTTCAGACTTTGTAGTTTAAATTTCATTTTGTTTCTTATTGTTTCATAAATCAGCTAAAAACCAAAAAATAAATAGCATAGTTTTTAGCTTAATGATTCTAGCTTATTTACTTGTTGATTTGTGTTTTATATACTTGTTAAAAGCTGTTTGTAATCTGGTTTCTCATAAGTGTTCATTAGTTTTAAACTAGATAAGGCTTAATCAAATTTTAAGTGCTAAAGGAGTGTTTGGATTAGTAAAGTTTGACCTCAAAAAGTCAAAGGAATTTGGTAAAAGCTTTTGATCTAGTTTCTATTTAGATTTAAATGAGTAGTAAAGTTGTTTTCAAAAGTTAGATTTTAAAATTTAAAAAAGTTTAGTCTCACTTTGTTTGTTCCTACACCAGGGGAGTTTGTTTTTAAAAGCTAGTATAGGATTTTGGATCCAAGCTTCCTCAAGCTTGTTTTTCTTGTTTATCGTGTTTCAAACATACTTATTTAAGTTGTGTTATGCAGGTTTGACCACTCTGGTCACTGAATTTTGTTTTTGACTCTTTGTAATTGCATCAGATAGGAGTCTGCAGTCTTAAACTGCAGACCTTATGGTTAGATATTAAGCTAGCTTAAGTTAGTTTTATTTGTTAAAATTCAGTAGGTTAATAGTTAACATATAGATTTAGTTAGATTAAAACTTGTTTCTAAATTTCTGGCTTATTCTCTAAGGTACATTAGCTTTTAAATTTCACCAAAATTCTTAAAAAACCAAAAACAGTAGCAAGTAAAGTTAGTTTCTAAATTTAGATTTTTAGCTTATAGGATCTGGTTTTATTGATTAGACATTATAGCTTTATATCTAGCTTAACTAGTTTCATAAGCTCAGCTTCTCTAGTAGCTTTTTGTGATTTCTAGCCTATTTAGTTTTTGTGCTTAAAAGAGAATTTTCAGAGTTTGTGCCTTTAATCTTTAATTTCAATTAGCTTTCAGTGTTTTCAGTTAAAATAGCTTGACATTTTTAGCTTCTAGATATTACAAGCTTTCTAGAATAGTTTTTGGTTTTGAAAATAAGCTTATTTTGAGCTGTGTGCAAGCAAAATAGTGAGACCTAGCTTTTTAGTTTTCACTAGCCCACTTTCTGTAAACAGTTTTTTCACAAGCTTTTTGTGAACTTATTTTTGAGTTTCAGCTTAATGTTGTTTCATTAAAGTTGCTTAAAAAGGTATTTTCTACAACTTTGTTCTTTTTGTTTTGAAAAATAAAAAAAAATACGTAACCTGAGCTTAGGACTCGAATCCAAGACCTCTCCCATACAGCACTATGCTCTTTCCATTTTGCATTCATTAGTCTCATCCAACCATATCCTCTTTCATTAAATCTTTATACTTTCTTTCTCATTTCCTTTTCATATATATAGAACCGTAGCATATAATAGTTTTTTACCAGCTTATTTGATTAAGTTGGGCTTGTGTGTGTTTATTTTTCTTAGATTCCTTTGTAACTTTTAGGATTTTTCTCTGAAATTTTGGTATTTTTCTCTTTATTATTTTTAATTTAACATCATTTTTCTTAGGTTTAGATTTTCGAAAATCATTAAAAAATACAAAAAATAACTTTTAAAATTACAAACAGGGATAAGTTTAGCATTAGAATTAAATACGTTAGTTTTTTACATTTCAGTATTAAAATCATTTTTACCATGTTTAAGATTTTATTTTCATTTTTAAGCTTTTAATTTTAGTTTAAAATAGGATTTTATTATATACAAAATAGTAAAAATAGTTTTCTGATGTTTTTATAGTATTTTTAGACTTTACTAAGTTTAAAAATCTTTTTTTAGAATTTTTGGAATTAATTGCTATTTTCTAGGATTTAAATAGATGTAATTAGATTATATTTCATAATAATTCAAAAATTGTCAAAAATTAAATTTTCCTTTTTCTTATATTTTCTTTTATCCTAATTTAGGTTTAGAAATTTTATTCGCATTTTTAGGAGTTAAATTTAGTATAGTTGCTTATTTGTCGCATTGTAAATGTTTCCCGTTAATTGATTTTGTGCTTTTGTTTGCTTATTTTTAATTGTTGTTTTAAAAATTAGTAGTTATAGATAATCAAAATCAATCTTTGTGTTTATTCAATCATTGTCCAAACAAGAACGTGGTTTCAAATTTCACGAATCGTTGGGGGAAGGGAACGACCCGGGAATCATACTTCCCAGGTTATATACGTTTATATTATATTTATTTTTAAAGAATTCCTTTTCACACTTTGTCTCAAGGGTTAAACTGGTAATTTTCCATAATATTTATAATATTTATAATTACGTATATATTGATTTTAGCGAAATCAGCAAGCAAAAGTTTAAGTTGTGATTTGATAACACTCAAATTTATACCATATATTATATGCGTCTATCAGTGCTTTTATATCTCTATTTTGGGTTAAATAATAGAAATTTCGATATTAAATCCGGGTATTTGCTTTTGTAGGTTCATGGTACGTGTCGTAGAAGAAAAAGGAAGAATAAACGAAGAAATGGAGCTTAAACGAGAAAGTAACTCAAGTTAAAGATCTCCCGAAAACCTTTTTTTGTTCACTGTTTTGGCCATTAACTGGTCATAACGAACTCCGGTGACGTGATTTCAGGTGCACGCGACCTCACAGCTGGGAAATAATTCTACTACAACATAGACAAAGGTTCATTGAAGACATTCTCAAGCTCAAAAAGACTCTAAAGACAAAAGAATTTTTAACCTTACAGAAGAAACAAAGATAAAGAAGATATTAGTCAGTCAAAGAATTAGCGAAGTTACGCCGCACTTCGGACGAAGTTTTTAGTTGAAGGACTGTTAATACCTAAGTACGACTCATTCTACATCATGAGCGCCACACTTCATCTTCACATTTAAAGACTACCAATTAAAGAAGAAAAGTAACCGCACTTCTCATGGAGGTGTCGCCGCACTTGTGCCTCGCCCAAACTATCAATTGAGTGAAAATTCTGCATTATCAAACACAATTTAATAACAAATATCTCGTCACAAAACACAAAACACTTTAGTTGAGATCGAGGAGAAAACTATGTGAGGATCTTAGGATCCTATGATCCCAAAACACCCCTTTTACACCACATATCACCACCACTCTAACACCCTCACCACCACGAGTCACCACTGTTATACCATCATTTCTAAACCTCAAACACCATATTTCCAAAAATCCTACGATACATTATAACATAAGGGTTAGACGATTCACATCAAATCTCTACTTCCTTTACTATTTAAACCCATTACCAAACGACCATTTGGTGATGTGGTGCTGATTTTCCAAGGATTCTTGACAGATTCTTGGGGCATCTCATGTGGGTTTAGGATGTGGTTATTTGTGGACCAATTGGTTATTGGTTCGGTACTTTGTTTCTCGTATGTTGGATATGTGAAACATGATATATATTTAGATGATTTTGCTATGACTTTGTGCATATATATATATATATATATATATATATTATATATATATATATATATTTGAACTCGCTGTCATCTTTTGCTTGGTTCATGTTATCTTTTGGTATATCATTGCAATTGAATTAGGTCGAAGGATTAATTGTCTTGATGTATTTTGAATCGTGTTGGCCATACGAAAAAAATTCAATATCATGCTTGTGAGAATTATGTGGTAAATTGATAAACAATCCAATCAGAATGATGTTTAAGAACCTCTTCCTTTATGTTGAACTGGCTCGGGTTGGGGAGGAATTCATTTGTATTGCGTATTTGATATAAATCATTCTTTAATGCACTCGTGATGATGTATATATAGGCCAATAGGATTCTATGTTGTCATTGGTAGATGTGTTGTTATTATGAATACCAGTCATTATATTGACTGTATGTTTTGTTTATATAAAGTCTTGCTCTATCTCTATCTATTATGTTATGTGGATCATGCTTTGTTTCTTGCTTGCTTCACACACGTTTTGGCTATTTGATCCGTGACAATCAATTGGCTTTGTTACTTGATAAATAATATGTCAATTGCTACAAATCCCGTGGAACGACCTGGACTTACCCAATATTACACTCGAATAGGGTATACTTGCCCGAATGTTGTGTTTTTAGTCAAAATCGGTATTTCTAGTTATTATAAATTTAAAGCTTGTAAAACACACATCACAAACATCTGATCAACCTAACGAGGGGCCCACTAAGTATCTAACTCCCAAACGATTATAAAGTATGACAATTAGCATATTTCATACTCATGAGCTCAATTATGGCAATTAGCATATTTATTTATTTTAATACTTGCAAATAAAAGAAAGTTTTAATCACAGTCAATTGCTTGATTATGAGTATAATCTTCTGTCATAAGTTATGCATTAAATGTGTATACAATTTTCCATACGCGTCTTCTCCTACAAACCCATTTTCACTTCGTCTAACCGTTTTGTGAAAGATGATTCAAGTTCTAAAATGATTATCTTTTATGGACTGCATCTTTGCATTCATAGACTAGATCCATTTATTGGATTCAAGATCCAACAATGTATCTCTGTAGTTAGCAAGTTTACTACGATCCTCTAACTTATATTCCTCAACATTGATATAAAAATATCACTCAGGTACTTGAGATATCCTTGCGGTTCTATGAATTTGAGTTACATCACTTTGAGCTTTAACATTTACATGTCTAGCCTTATTGTGACGCTCACTAGTGTATTCAGAAGGTTGTGTATTTTGTTCTTGAATCTTTTCAAGAATCTATAGATGCTTCACTAGTGTATTCAGAAGGTTGTGTATTTTGTTCTTGAATCTTTTCAAGATCTACAGATGCTCTCACTTACTTCTTGTAAGAAGATACCATTCTCCAAATACTCGACTCTAGTTTGTTAATAGCATGCTTCGTAAGATATTAACCAGTTTATAACTTTAATCAAGACTAATAGGATTCATCCCATTCCAAAACTTGATGGTGTCTTAGTTACCTTCTAGTTTGGATTCATATTGAGTAAATGCATGACATACTCAACTTTCTAACCATGATAGATTTCGAGGTAGAATAGTTAAAGTTATCATAGACCAAAAAATATTAATAGAGTTTGATTTAACACATCAAGCATACTATAAATATGTAGTATTCTATAAGTATTAGGATTGTGACACAATACCATAATTCCGAAGATAACTTAATACTCTTCGGGTCACATACGTGCCAATTGGGTCGAACTGAATTGCATCCACAATATTTTCAAACTAATTGCATGTTATAACGTATAAGTCTTTGAGTATTTCAAAGAGTTTATATACATATCTTTCCGAGAAGACATAACATGTTAATCCCTAACCATACGTTTTAATTTTTGAATAGTTCAAGAACTTATTACGCATGTCTCTTTTAGAAGACATAACAATTTACCTTTTACTATACGTTATACGCCTTTAAATAATTCAAGGACTTCATGTTTTTGTCTTAACAGGATGACATAATCATACTAACTAAAGTAATTATGAACGCCTACTCTTGGCTTCAATAGTAAGTTCAAGTTAATTGCATACTTTTTTATGACTTTACAAGAAAACATCATCACACTAACTAAATCATTTAGTGAATGTGTTGAAGTAGCTTTTCATTATATCTAGACATTTTTTCTATATACGGAAACATACATTTTATGTGTATAAGTCCTAGTAGAATTAAGAAAAACCATTAATCATATTGTTATGTGTTGTTCCTTATACACAATTAAGATTTTTCCCACTTTTGCACGACATAACATCATACTAACGAATAGTAGTCTGAAGCCTACTCTTGGCTTCAAGAGTAAGTTCAAGTTAATTGCATACTTTATTTTATGACTTTACAATAAAACATAATCACATTGACTAAATCGTTTAGTGAATGTGTTGAAGTAGTTTTTCATTATATCTAGACATTTTCTCTATATAGGGAAACATATATTTTATGTGTATATGTCATTAAGAGAAACGATTAATCATATTGTTATGTGTTGTTCCTTGCACAAAATTAAGATTTCTCTCACTTTTGCATGACACACCATCATGAATGTAGACAAACAACACGAAGCTTGTTTGTTTGTATGAACAATATGATAGTTTCACAGATAAAATATGATTTATGTCAAACCTTAAAAACATATTTGCATTACAAGTAGATATATCGTTTAACAAGGAATCATGCATAACTATTCTATAGATAACACTTCAAGAAGCGACATCAGAAAAAGTAACAGGTTATCTTATAAAATAAGATGCAATGTGTTGGGAAATGCTCATGTCTAATTAAATAATTATATGGCTAGAAATACTTGAGCATATGGGGTCACACATAAATTCATCGAGGTTATAGAAACTAGAAGGGCAATAGCTAAAAAAACTTTGAAAAACAGTTTTGAGCTTAAAGATTTTGGAAAACAGGCTTGAATAAGCTTAAAAACTTAAGCTAAAGCTAACTTTGTGACCACAACCCATACAAAACTTGTTTTGACCCGTTTTCATGCTTAACCCAAACACCCCTTAATATTTTAAAAGTGACTTTAAAAACACACAAGAACTGTTTTAAACTTAAAATTTTTAAAGACTACTACTAATTAAGCAATATTAAGCAATAAAATTATGATAAGCTAAACAAATAAGCACTTTCAAATACTGTTAAGCTAGTGACTTAAATAAGCTCAATTAGGCAGTTTTCAATCAAATTGCATGAAAATGAAAATGAAAGCACTAAAAGGCATACTTAAGCATTAATGAGCATAAATAAGCACAAAAGAACATTAATAAGTCTAAAAATAAGCCAAAACAGTGCAAACAGTAAAAAAAAGAATACTCACAGGAGTCCAAATGAATAAGGTCCTAAATCCTAATTCCTAACCCCCTAGTCCTTTGTTGTTCTGAATACACTCAAAACCCAAGGTCTCTTCCAGGTTTAGGCCATGCTTCCTTTTGCTTATCAACAACAAAAATATAAATAGCTTTTTGAGAACATGAATTTAGATAAACATTAATAACTCTATTCCATTAACTTTTAAAAAGAGTACAGAAGAACTTGCAATAAGCTGTAAATAAGCTGAAAGAAACATAAAAAAAGACTTAATTTAAAGAAAGATAAAGAACATCTACCCTACATACTACATTCGGCCCCATACCTCCAATAGATACTAAAAGCTAAGTCTTCAGCCCTTCTTTCTTGTGTTTCTTCTGTGAGAGACTTCAAAGCCCTAATCCCAGCCATCCATGGTCCTTGTGCTTCTTTTAAATTGATCACAGCCATTGATTCGGCAAAAGAACATGGAGAATGGTGAGATTGCCAACATGGCAATGCTTTAGGGCTGGTGGGAATTATAGTGGAGGAGGGGGGTGATGTTTACCCATGGTGTTGAAAGGGTTATGGGATAAAAACGGGGTGGTTAACCCGTGACTTGTTTGGGGGGAACAATGGGCGGGAAAAACTGTTTTGAGGTTAACAGGCAAAGGTTTTGGGAAATGGCAAACATTGGTCCCTCAATGTGTATTGTTGATTTTACAATTTCTTCTTAGGTAAATGAGAGTTTGGGGACTTTGGCAGTTTCAGTCCCTGAAAGTTATATGTGGCTTTGCACCACAAGTCCTTGTGGGATGTGGTTTTGGGGACTTGGCAGTTTTGCCCCTTGTGGTTTAACTTTTCCAAATTGGCAGTTTTGCCCCTTCTCTTTATTTTCTTCCTTTTCTTCTTTAAATAAGTTTAGGGATTTAACAAGTTTAGTCCCTAAACTTGTTTTTCTTGACTTTTGGCTTCGGGTTTGTCGGGGTTGACTTGGGTTGACTTTTCTACACTTGGGCTTGGACTTGACTGTGTCTTTTCCACGCTTTTCCATTCCGTGTCCGGTTTTGTCGTTTTGGCTTCGTTTTTCGTCCTTTTCTTAGATATCCGTTCCTGCACAACACAATTAGCAAAACAAGCATATATTTGGCATTTTAAGTCCGTTTTTGGTTATTTTAACTTGTTTTTAAAGGTAAAAGGTATGTGTAATTAAACACATACCAAAATCCCCCATACTAAGGTATTGCCGTGTCCTCACGCAATGCTATGAAGTAAGCATTTACGAAAACTAAGAATCTCAATCCCCCTCGACTAATAACCTCAAAAAGTAGCTAAGTGTTCGTCAAGGGGAACTAAAGAATCAATAGCTTCGACAAGTCCCGTTTTCACCATTTTTATCTATACACTAACTATCCCTAATATTTTTGGATTTTCCTTTTTCTTTTCTCGACTACCTGTTTGACTTCCTTTATTATATCAACATTGGGATCATAGAATGAGAAGCGTCCATAGAAAGATCTACGGATGTCCGAATGGATAAATTCATCGTCCCGACAAGATTTTTTCATAGTCCAAACCACGCAATTAAACAGATCATTAGTCCAATATTATAGTCTAAATGCTAAGCACTCATACTTATGACTTGTGAACTTTTAACTCCCAACATGGATATATGATTTAAATGTGTGTACTCATTTCAACTCAACCATAGATCAACTTATTTCCATAGTCGTGATTCAAGATGAATCATGACTCAAAGCAACAACTTATTAGGACCTTGTAACTTGATTTTAAAGAGCGAAATTTTAACTGTAGAACTTTTTGCAACATCTTCATCATTATAATCATAAGTTCTTAAAGCTAGGAATGCGTTGCTTAGTTTGAACACCTACCTAGGCCTCGCTCCCTAGTAGGATATCACAACCAACGACCGGTGTTCTTAGTTTGAAAACCCACCCCGTTGCTAGCGTAGTGGGAAATCACATCAACACCTTCTTCCTAATATGGCTAAGGATTGGTGTCTTAGTTTGAACCCTCACCTAGACCTCGCTTCCTGGTGAGATATCACAACACACCAAATCCCTAGAAGTAAAGATGTCTTAGTTTGAACCCCCACCTCGTGGTTAGCGGAGTGGGATATCACGACACATCTTTTACTTGTTCCATATAATCAAATGTATGCTTTATTGGCATAATTTCAATATTCATGCATTTTTGCATTCAATAACTTCATTCATGCAACAATCTTTGGCATTTTAACTTTCAAATTACTAAGAACAGAAAAATCTCGCTTTAAAGAATCAAGTTACAAATTTGAAGCTTTTTCTAAAAACATCGATTGACTTAGTTGAATTGAAATGAGCACGTATGATTAGGCGGATTAGAAGCTAATGGGAGAAAAAGCCACAAGTTACTCATATAAGTTTTAGAAGAATCTTGCTCAGCACATAAACTTATATTTAACTCTATCATTTCTTGTTCTTCACCTTATTAAAATTCGAAGCAATCGAATTCGTGAAAGCTTAGCCTACAAGCGGTAAGTTGAGGAACTAGCTAGGGCTCAACACGCCCGATCGAGTCATAAAATATTCTCCATTCTACCCCATCTAAAAAGTCAAAACTGTGACAAAACACTTATTTTATTTTTGAAAATTTTTTAAAAATTTTCAATTTTTTGGTATTTTTGCAAAAATTTGGTGGTAAAAACGGGATTACGTGATAACAACGACTGCAGGCAAAAATCAAATCGAAGATCCCCCCCATACTAGAACTAAACATCGTCCTCGATGTTTCAAAGGGGGTTCCTACGCTAAATCCTAAGTCGTTTCATAAGTTTGCCTAAAGATAAAACGTTAGTCGATTAGATTTGGATACTGGATTCCCAAAATGAAGAAGAGGATTGTGAAACTCATTGGATACTGCAAGCACGAGAGTCTTCACAATCCGGGAAATCCTGGACATAAAACACAAAGCACACAAAACATGGACAAAACACGGGTAATGGAAAATGTAAGCCTCCTCACACAAAAACACTTATTTATTACTACTACTGATAAGCATGGGGTGCCTCCCACGAAGCGCTTGTTTAAGGTCGCTATGCTTGACCCGTCCCCGAATTTATTGGTCCATGGGGAACGTCTGGAGATCCGGGACAACCTCGGTTGGTATGTCCCCTCCAAAGTAGTGTTTCAAACGATGACCATTCACTTTGAAATTTGGCCCGGAGTTTTGGGATAACTCGACAGTGCCATATGGAAAAACTTGGGTTACAGTGAATGGTCCACTCCAGCAGGTCTTAAGCTTGCCTGAGAAAATCTTTAATCTAGAGTTAAAGAGGAGGACTACGATCTCCGACGTTGATAACGTGCGGGTTTTTTAATCTTGGAGTCATGGATTCTCATTGTTTTTCTCTTAATAGATCAAGAAGAGTTTTCATAGGCATGATCACGAAGTTCATTAAGTTCATTGAGTTGAATTTTTCTGTGATCACCCGCTGTTTTGATATCAAAGTTTGTATGCTTAAGGGCCTAGTAAGCTTTGTGCTCGAGCTCAATCGGAAGATGACATGCCTTCCCAACACTAACTTTATATGGAGTACACCCGATGGGTTTTTGTAAGCTGTGCGGAAAGCCCAAAAAGTGCGTCATCTAATTTATTCCAACCAAAGGCAGATTTCGCCCACGATCCTTCCAAATCCTTTCAAACCACGATTATTTGATACCTCAACTTGTCCACGTTGTTTTGTGGATTGATACGCGGTGGGGAGAGACGATGAGTTACTCATCCGTATTTAAGCAAGACCTTTGAAAATTGGTCATTGCAAAAATGGGTTCCGCGATCACTATGATTGCACGAGGGCACCAAATCGGAGAAGAGAGTTTTAAGAAATTGCAAACAACTCGGCATCATTTGGTGGGGAGCGCTTTTTGCTTCAACCCATTTGATAAGTAATCGACAGCCATGAGTATCTATTTGTTCCCAACACACTGAAGACGGGAACGGGCCCCCATAAATCAATGCCCAAAATGTCAAAGATTTCGCAAACTTTGGATAGAGTTTTGCGGCATCTCATCACGTTGCGAAAATTTTGCCTGACGTTGAACAAATTCAATCAAAACATCGGGTGACAAAGTCATGGGCATCCTTGTAGATCGTGGGCCAATAAAATCCTAAATCGAAGACCATTTAGCTGTGAAATTGGCACCGTAGTGTCCCCCTGTGGGTCCACTGTGGCAAGCTTTGAGAATGTCAAAAGCTCTTGCCCCGAAACACAACGCCTAATTACTTGGTCAGCACAGATCCTGAATAGAAAGGGGTCGTCCCATAAGTAATGTTTAACATCTTTGAAGAATATATTCTTCTGTTGGGACGACATTCCCTTGACAATAAACTTTCCCGCATGGTTAGGTTCGCAAAAACTACAAACCCATAGGGGTACTATCACTTTAAGATCAATAGATCCAAGGGTTTTCTGAGAAATTGTCTTCATTTATTTCCTTGTTTCTCGAACTTATCTTGGTGAGGATTTTCCAGTCTTGAAAGATGATCCTGCAGCAAGATTATCTGCTCCTTTTTTGTCTATGAACAATCAATGTCAAATTTCTTGGAGCAAAAAGAATCCCCGCATCAGTCTTAAGAATGCCGTTAGCATCCCTTCATGCAAAGAGATAACTTAATGGCGAATTGTCTACACATGCTTTTGGACATAACAAGATATGAACGGAATTTTTCGAAAGCATACACCACGGCAAGTAATTCTTTTTCGGTCGTAGTGTAATGAGTTTGAGCCTCGTTCATATCTTTGCTAGCACCGTGTATAGGTTGAAAATGCTTGTTTTTTCTTTGCCCAGAGGACTCCCCAATTGCGAAGATCGCTTGCATCACACATTAGTTTCAAAAGGGCAAGTCCAGTCGGGAGCAAATTAAGATCGGAAGCCTCAGTTAATTATCTTTTTGAGTGTATTAAAGGATTCGAAACACACTTCTGAGAAAGAAAATGGAGTCTCATTTTTCAAGCAAGTGAGTCATATACGGAGCAATTTTTGAAAAGTCCTGAAGAATCGTCGGAAAAAACCTGGCGTTTGCCCAAGGAAACTCGGAACCACCCTTTAGACAGTAGTCGGATGAGTGAAAGTTTGGCTATAACTTCAACTTTAGCACGATGACCTCATCCCCGACTTTGACATTTTGTTCCAAGAACAAAGCCTTCCTTTTACCATAAAATGGCTTTTTCTCCCAAGTTTAGGGACAAATTGGTGTCTTCACACCGCTTCAACATTTTTTCCAAATGGGATAGGCATGTAGAGAAAGAATCTCCGAAGACCGAGAAGTCATCCATGAATACTTCCATTGTTTTTTCGATCATGTCATGGAAGATTGCCATCATACATCGTTGAAACGTGCCGGGTGCATTGCATAGCCCAAAAGGCATGCGGCGATAGGCAAACGTTCCGTATGGGCAAGTAAAAGTTGTCTTCTCTTGATCCTTCGGGTCAATGGGAATCTAAAAATAACCCGAGAATTTCCATCGAGGAAACAATAGATTGTTTCCCCGCGAGTCTTTCGACATCTGATCCAATGAGGCAATGGAAAATGGTCTTTTCGGGTGGCCTCATTCAACTTCCTGTAGTCAATGCACACTCTCCACCCCGTGACCAATCGAGTTGGTATCAAATCATTATCATCATTCTTGACAACAGTTATACCACCCTTCTTTGGTACACAATGTATTGGGCTTACCCATGGACTGTCAGAGATCGGATAAATTAATCCGGCGTCAAGAAGTTTTTCAACCTCTTTTTTGATGACGTCATGGATCTTTGGGTTTACCCGTCTTTGACTCTGAACTGTTGGTTCGTAGTCCTCTTCATACGGATTTTGTGAGTACAAAACTCTGGGTCAAACACCTTTGAATTATCGGAGAGTTTCCAAGCGATGGCTCGCTTGTGGGACTTTAGAACCTTGATAAGAGCTGCCTTTTCCTCATCCTTTAAATCTTTCGCAATTATGACTGGCAACTTGTCGTCGCCTTCCAAAAATGCATATTCTAAATGAGGTGGCAAGTCTTTGAGTTCAACCTCGGGAGGCTCATCAAATGATGATTTAGCTTCAACAACACTTTAAAGCTCTTCCCCGGATTTCGGTGAATAATCTTTATGATTCGGAAGAGGAGGCAACGGTTCACTATTGAGAAGTGCTTCTAGAATAAGAATGTCACCCTATCCGGATCATAGAAAGTACATCCAATATCCCCGTAAAATTGTCTCATCAATGCAGCTATAAAACATTTTCCTTCTTCAAGAAGGGAGAAAACACTATCTCCAAAAGGAGTTTAGGTTGGTGAAGAATTTGAAACAATATGATTGTAATCCTGAGAAGAGATTACCGTATGCAACTGAATCAGAAAAACCAGGACTTCTTGTGAGTATTCTTTCACGATGCCAATTCAATGCGTCGATTCGGTTGGCCTCATATGAACGTAATTGGCCGTTATCTCGAAGTTTGGTCCAGATGGAGGATGGCCTCTTTGCCAACACGAAGGGTTATTTCACCTTCGTAAACATCTATTAATGCACGACTGGTCTTTAAGAAACTTCTCTTAGGATTAAAGGTACTTCGGGGGTCTGGCTAAAATATCAACGACCGACAAAAAACTGCCAGAAACTGGAAACTTTCCCACCATTATAAGACGGACGTCTTTAGCAATACGATTGTTCAGTGATTGAAACGATCTCTATGCTCATCGTCATGCAAGTTATTTTATTTCGGAAGAGAAGATCTTCCAGACGTGAAAATGTGCATAAGATTATGCTTGCGCCGAATCGGCCAAGGCGTTGCAATGTCTCTCTATATATATCTCTCTATCTATCCAAAAAATTCACAAGGAATGAGAAATCGCCAGGGTCGTGCCAAGTTTTTAGTAACTTGTTTAGGATACTTCTGAGCAAGTTTCCGATCAAATAGGAGTTCTAGCCATAACACTCAACTTCTCTTGTTTCGAGAAAGGTTTTAGAGGTCGAGGCAATTTTGGCATAGGGCAGGCACTCCGTAAAGCTAATATTTCGAAACTCAAATCTCTAAAGATTTTCGTAAAAATTCTCAATTTAGATCGTTAGCTTTTTCACGGCCGCCTTTCATCATTTCTTTCTTGAAGGAACACGGAATCGGAATGATTGTTGGTTAGCCTTGGAGCACAAACAGGGATCAACAACTGCTCGGAATGGATTTTGATGATTGGACTTGAACTACAGGAGGTTGGATGTCTTGGTGCTTTCCGTTATTAGTAGAAGCACTGTATCTTTATAACCTCGGTATCACGATTCATCACTTCGGATGAGAAGATGAATGTAGAAGGAATGCGGGTCCTTGATATGGGCAACACCACACCACTTCGGGTGGTGAAAAATCCTTATCAAATCTTCCTTCGGGTTGGTATGGTGTTACTGGCGAGAGTTCCCGAAACCTTAGGTAGAGAGCGGTTAATTCATTTTGATAAAGTGACCTACATGCTTATCAAGCCTTTGATTTGAAGTAGCCAAGTTGTCAAGTTGACTTGCAGGTTTTGAATCTTGGTTTTGCCAAACTTATATTTGGTTTTGCATATTCCTCATAAACGCATCCTAGCCTTTAACGTAGACTATCAAATCGGTTCCTTAAGACGACGCTTTGTGTCTGAGGAGCGGAGCTTGGTAACCAGAGCTTGATAAGCTGGGGGTTATTAACCTGGGGTTGAAAATTTGGTCCTTGACAAAATTATTACCAAACCCGATTTTGGTTAAATTTGTGTCCCCCGATTTTTGATTGAAATTTATCCTCCGATTTTGGTTGTTTTGAAGGCTTTGCATAGGAGGACAACGGGAGGTCGAATTTAGTTACAACCATTTGGACGGTCGGTGCAACTAAAAAGGTATTCCCCTGATTGAAATTAGCCGCGGCGGCTTTGAGAAACAAAGCTTGAATGTTAGTCATATGAAAACATTGCCAACGGTGGCGGGGACAATCTTTGATACGAATGAGCTTCCACCATGCAATTTACACAACTATTCCTCGACCGCTTTTAACGGATGCGGGAGTTTGTGAGCGAGAGTTTGGGATTGATTTTTCATATCAAGGAAGCAATGCTTTGGGGGAGATTGAAATGAGTAATTGAGAAGGTTAGTGTTGAATGGATATTGAGGACACAGAAGATGAGGACAGAATGCTGATTGAGAGCATATCTTATGAGTTCAGAGACATCACGGAGATATACCGAGGTGAGTGCTTGTACACACTTTAGCAAACAACGGGTTGGCTAGTTCGAGAATTACGAACTTTGGATTTGCTCATGATTGATTTTAGACATTCTCGGGCATTTTATCCAAAAAGTTACCACCTTCGATCAGAATTCAATGAAGTCTTGATCATCGAGTTCAAGGCATTAAAGAATGTATCGAGTTGATGCAATTTCTGAACAACCATGATGTGAAGTGGCATAGGGTGCCCCTAAGAAGATCATTGAAACGGTCCCCATGCTTCTAAAATGATTCCTTCAAATCTTTGCTGAAATCTCGTGATTTCATTACTTAGATTTTAGTCGTTTAGATGGAGAAGAATTTGTTAATGATTCGACACAAGACATACCCATTGTAAGAATCGAATTCGAGGGGGGTTCTTTTGTCAAGCCAAAACCGGCTGCTCCCTCGAGGGAAAATTGGGAAAAGCATTAAGCTTAAACCGACGTACTCGGGACGCTCGGTATAACATCATCGTCGAAGTGATCTTGTTGAAATAACGGAATGTGAGCATGTGGTCTTCTTTTATCTCATGTCCAAAAAATGATTGTTTTGAACAAGATTAAGTAGACCATGCTTTGATCTCAAAATTGGTTTTCGTTGATCTCATGGAACAACATTGCATCCTCGTAACCCTCAGTGGGGTGCTTCGAGCAATTGAGCATAGTACGATTATCGTCCATCGTAACTATGAGGATTGAAAGTTTCATGATTGTTAGTTGGTTTTCTCAAGATTTGTGATATCAACAGAAGTTTGCCAGGCTTGTGTTGTCGACTTCTACGGGCTTTGAGAACGAGTGTGCATGCACAAATAGAAATTTAAAAAAAGAAAATTTTTACATACTAATTTTTTTTTTTTTTTGGTTTTTTACAATGATTATTCACAATTGATTTTAACGGACCAATGAGATAAGAACAACTTAAAAAACCAAATAATCTACTGTACTTCACGTATCTTCTTAAAAAAGATAAACTCACAGGTGATGTCTCGTAGGAGTAGGAAATAGCGCGAAGCTTATTTCTCCTTTCGGTCGTAGTTCCTGCGAACACCCCTCCTTATACCCCACTTTATGTATTGTTTAACTTTTCAAGGTGAGCCGTATGAACGCGAAAGAGACACAAAAAGTGCAAGTTTTTAAATCTTTGTTCGAGATGGGAACCAACAAGTTCCATCACCGAAAGTTATTATGATAATACCAGAACACATTCAGTGTGAGAATATGATATTTTGGTATTTAACCATTTGTTGTCAACTGGTTTATATTGATAATTAAAGACAATGTTTTTATCTTTTTGGTTTTTTTTTTTAGTTTTTTAGTTTTTTAAATGATAATTATACTAAAAGAAAATGAAAATATTTTTGTACTTTTTTTTATGATAATATTCACAGATTCAAACACAAATGCCAAACGTAACGATAAACGGTTTCACAGCCTCCCCGGCAACGGCGCCAAAAATTGATCGGTCTAAACTACACCTTAAAATATATATAATATATAATAAAATATAAAATATATAGTAAGAATAGTCTAGAAACAAAATCAATAAAACCGAGAAGTAGTATAGAATGTTCCCGGGTCGTTTATCCCCAACGAGGCTGGACTGGAGAATCGATACAGTCGGAAGATTGGAGTTTGAATGAGAAAAATGATTTGAGAGTGTGGAAAGTTAAATTAAACAATAACAAACAAAAACGTTTAAGAAAAACCTAAAAATTATGAAATTAAGCTAAAAAACGAGAGCACGAATCCCGAACAAAAGGTCAAAAACCTAAAATCTTCAAAATTAACCCTACGAAGAAATTTTTATCTAAACTACTCCTAGGAACTAATAATGAAGATGAAAAAGGACTAGACTGAAAACGGAGGTCGTTTTACCCAAAAACGATTCAAGACAAAACCCGCCCCCTGAGCCCCGTTGCTTTAAAAGTCAAAAAGTACAAATGACCCTACGAAAATTTTTATATTTTTCTCAAACTATAATGACTAAAAAAAATTTTCTAAAAAAGAAAAAAAAAATTTGATAATTTTTGTATTTTTTATGAATTTTTTAAACTTTTAACTAAATTAAATTATAAAAAATACTAAACAACTTTTAAAAATTCTGAAAATTTTACCTAAAATACTAGACACTATAATTAACCTACGAAAAATAAGAAACTAAAACTTGGCTTATAAATAAGCCCTAAAATAAGCTGTAAACAGCTTATAGGCAAAAGGGTGAAAAAGTGTTAAATACCTAAGCCCTTTGGACACCTAACGTAAAAGATCCCAGAGGGCCGCAGCGGCACATAGTTGATGTGTATAAAAGAGGGGATGTATCGAGGGTAGAGACCCGGGTTCGAGTCTTGCTCACCCGGGTCACCCCTTGTCTTCCCCCTTTTTTTTTTGAAAAACTTTGTGAACCAAAGTTGTTAAGCTTGATGAGCTTAACAACTTTTAAAACTACAACTTTTTCTAAAAGCTTGTAAATAAGCTGAAAAGGGGCTATACTAAAGGTGAAGAGCTAAGAGTGGGCTTAAAGCTAAAAAAAAGCTAAGTCTTGGACATTTTTGGATACTTAAGCTAAAGTCTAAACTGAATAAGCTTAAGAGGGTTCCTAAGCTAGCCTAAATAAGCTCTAGGGACTAAAATGTATAAACTAAATAAGCTGGGAAAAGGGCTTAAACTGAAAAGACAGAAGCTTAACAAAGCTTAAAAGGCAAAAGAGGCTAAGCTTCTTGACTGTTGGCACTCTAAGCTAAGAAAATAAGCAAATAAGCAAACACAGCTAACTACACAAACAAAATAAGCTACTTAGGACAAGAATAAGCAACTGAGTTAAACTTAATAAGCTAGAATGAAAATGAGCAATTTAAAAACTAAGCTAAGCAAAAACAGTTAAAGGGCTACTTTGAGCTTAAAAATAAGCTATCAAAGGGGCTCTTTAAGGACTGAAACAAAGAGGGCTTATCAAAGAGCTTATGGGCTCTTAAGATAAGCCAAAATCTAGGGCTTAAGTTCACTAAAAAGCTAGATGGGTGGGCTTAAAGTTGGCCCCCTAGCACCAGGGCAAAACTAATCTAAAACAAGGGCTTAATTTGACAGCTTATTTTAAGTTGTCAAATAAGCTTAAAATAAAAAGCAAAGTTAAAACAGCTAAAGAACACTAAGAAATGAACTTGTGCACAAATTTTGAGCTTCTAAAACACTAATAATCCTGCTGCTTTTAGAGAATGAAAAAGGGCTTTTAGCTTTTATAAAAATGACACTTGAAATTTTGGCAGGTTTGACTCAACAAGTCAAATTGACTCAAGGGTGTTTTGTCAGCTTGTTTTAAACACACAATAACACAACTTTTTAGACACTAAAATTACAATGGCTTATCTAAATAAGCCATTGTATCCCTTTTTAAAACCACAGTTTTGACAATAGCAAATAAAAACTTTGAAAAACAGTTTTTGAGCTAAGCATTTTGAAAACACTTGATAAGCCTTAAAAACTTAAGCTAAATCTAACCAAGTGACAACAACCCATACAAAACTTGTTTTTGACCTGTTTTCATTGTTAACCCAGACACCCCTTTAGATTTTAAAAGTGATTTTAAAACACACAAGAACTGTTTTAAACTTAAAAATTTTAAAGACTACTACTAATTAAGCAATATTAAGCAATAAAATTATGAGAAGCTAAACAAATAAGCACTTTCAAATACTGTTAAGCTAGTGACTTAAATAAGCTCAATTAGGCAGTTTTCAATCAAATTGCATGAAAATGAAAATGAAAGCACTAAAAGGCATACTTAAGCATTAATGAGCATAAATAAGCACAAAAGAACATTAGTAAGCTAAAAATAAGCCAATAAGCAGTGCTATAGTAAAAAAAGAAAAAAAGAAAAGAATACTCACAGGAGTCCAAATGAATAAGGTCCTAAATCCTAATTCCTAACCCCTAGTCCTTTGTTGTTCTGAATATACTTAAAACCCAAGGTCTCTTCCAGGTTTAGACCATGCTTCCTTTTGCTTATCAACAACAAAAATATAAATAGCTTTTTGGACAGAATTTAGATAGAACTTTAATAACACTTCATTAACTTTTAAAAAGAGTACAAAGAACTTGCAATAAGCTGTAAATAAGCTGAAAGAAACATAAAAATGACTTAATTTAAAGAAAGATAAATGACTATCTACTCCTACAAACAAAATTCTGCTCACATAGCCTCCCTATTTATACTAAGAGCTAAGTCCTTCAATCCCTTCTTTCTTGTGTTTCTTCTGTGAGAGACTTCAAAGTCTTAATCCCAGCCATCCATGGTCCTTGTGCTTCTTTTAAATTGATCACAACCATTGGTTCGGCAAAAGAACATGGAGAATGGGTGATATAGCCAACATGGCAATGCCTTTAAGGATGGTGGGGAATTAAAGTGGAGGAGGGGGGTGATGTTTACCCATGGTGTTGAAAGGGTTATGGGATAAAAACGGGGTGGTTAACCCGTGACTTGTTTAGGGGGGGAAATGGGCGGGAAAAACTGTTTTGAGGTTAACAGGCAAAGGTTTTGGGTAATGGCAACATTGGTCCCTCAATGTGTATTGTTGATTTACAAGTTTCGTCCTTGGTTAATGAGAGTTTGGGGACTTTGGCATGTTTCATCTGCCCTGAAATTATATAAGGCAATTCATCACAAAGTCCTTGTGGGGGTGAGTTTTGGGACTTGGCAGTTTTTGCCCCTGTGGGTTTTAAAACTTTCCAAAATGGCAGTTTGCCCCTTCTCTTTATTTTCTTACCTTTTCTCTTAAATAATATAAGGGATTTAGCCAGTTTATCCCTAAACCTTTGTTTTCTTGACTTTTGGCTTCGGGTTTGTCCGGGGTTAGGACTTGGGTTACTTTCTACCACATGGGCTTTAGGAGCTTGACTGTGTCTTTTCCCCCATCCAAACGCTTACCATTCCTGTGACCGGGTTTTGTCGTTTTGGCTTCATTTTTCGTCCTTTTCTTATATATACCAGTTCTAAACAACACAATATCAAACAAGCGCATATTTTTGGCATTTTAAGTCCGTTTTTGGTTATTTTAACTTGTTTTTAAAGGTAAAAGGTATGTGTAATTAAACACATACCAATTTTCCATACGCGTCTTCTCCTACAAACCCATTTTCACTTCGTCTAACCGTTTTGTGAAAGATGATTCAAGTTCTAAAATGATTATCTTTTATGGACTACATCTTTGCATTCATAGACTAGATCCATTTATTGGATTCAAGATCCAACAATGTATCTCTGTAGTTAGCAAGTTTACTACAATCCTCTAACTTATATTCCTCAACATTGATATAAAAATATCACTCAGGTACTTGAGATATCCTTGCGGTTCTATGAATTTGAGTTACATCACTTTGAGCTTTAACATTTACATGTCCAGCCTTATTGTGACGCTCCCTAGTGTATTCAGAAGGTTGTGTATTTTGTTCTTGAATCTCTTCAAGATCTACAGATGCTCTCACTTACTTCTTGTAAGAAGAGACCATTCTCCAAATACTCAACAGATTAAGCAACAATGAATTATTCTCATTTAAGACATACAAAATACATTAACAACTCTCGACTCTAGTTTGTTAATAGCATGCTTCATAAGATATTAACCAGTTTATAACTTTAATCAAGACTAATAGGATTCGTCCCATTCCAGAACTTGATGGTGTCTTAGTTACCTTCTAGTTTGGATTCATATTGAGTAAATGCATGACATACTCAACTTTCTAACCTTGATAGATTTCGAGGTAGAATAGTTAAAGTTATCATAGACCAAAAAATATTAATAGAGTCTGATTTAACACATCAAGCATACTATAAATATGTAGTATTCTATAAGTATTAGGATTGTGACACAATACCATAATTCCGAAGATAACTTAATACTCTTCGGGTCACATACGTGCCAATTGGGTCGAACTGAATTGCATCCACAATATTTTCAAACTAATTGCATGTTATAACGTATAAGTCTTTGAGTATTTCAAAGAGTTTATATACATATCTTTCCGAGAAGACATAACATGTTAATCCCTAACCATACGTTTTAATTTTTGAATAGTTCAAGAACTTATTTTGTAAGTCTCTTCTAGAAGACATAACATTTTAAATCTTACTATACGTTATACGCTTTTAAATAATTCAAGGACTTCATGTTTTTGTCTTAACATGAAGACATAATCATACTAACTAAAGTAATTATGAACGCCTACTCTTGGCTTCAATAGTAAGTTCAAGTTAATTGCATACTTTATTTTATGACTTACAATAATACATAATCACATTGTGACTAAATCGTTATGAATGTGTTTGAAGTAATTTACTTTTATCTAGACATTTTCTCTATATAGGGAAACATATATTTTATGTGTATAAGTCATTAAGAGAAACAATTAATCATATTGTTATGTGTTGTTCCTTGCACAAAATTAAGATTTCTCTCACTTTTGCATGACACACCATCATGAATGTAGACAAACAACACGAAGCTTGTTTGTTTGTATGAACAATATGATAGTTTCACAGATAAAATATGATTTAGTCAACCTTAGATAACATTATTTGATTACAAGAATATATCGTTTAACAAGGAATACAATGCATAACTATTCTAATAGATCAAACTTCAAGAAGCGACATCAGAAAAAGTGACAGGTTATCTTATAAAATAAGATGCAATGTGTTGGGAAATGCTCATGTCTAATTAAATAATTATATGGCTAGAAATACTTGAGCATATGGGGTCACACATAAATTCATCGAGGTTATAGAAACTAGAAGGGGGGGGGGTTAAATAGTTTACCGTTTTAAAGCTTAATGTTTTAAAATATTAGATTTGATTCATAGTGAAATCAATCAATCATAACAACTACGAGTTGGAATTCGTGATCTAATACCCTATTATTACACTAATAATATACGAGCTACGTAGCAAAAATTAAACACATATAGCATCTATAATTAACATAAATAAATAAAAGGAAATCGCGTACCTTTTAGAAAATATAAAGCTAACGAACAACGAAACTTTATTGATCACGTATGTGTGATCTTTGAGAAGCACGAAACTTCAAACCGAGTTATCAAAGTAGGCAACCTCTACATGTATCCACACTACACGTCTACCAATGCTACCCGAATGCTAGTTCACAAACTAACGATAATCGACAACCGAGTTCTCGGTATACTAGAAGTACCAAAGATAGAAATCCTTTACAAGGGGGATCTTAAAATTGGCACGAGGGAAGAGGACAAGAGAATGTGATGTGAATGAGACCTAGGACCTTGTTTATATAGTGGATAGGAATAGGGCATCCTAAACTATATCTTAAGTGCTAACTACTTACCACAGCCCATCCCTCCCTTAAGCCTTATACCCCCCCTAGACAAAACATCCCCTCAAGTTTGTTATTTTGTTTATGTTATTACTTATGTACATTTATATAATAATTAGAGGGCTAACGGTAAATTATTCGTAAAACAAACAATTTATACGACCGTTAAGAAAATCGTTTATTTAGAATTATTAGTCATATAATTAATATAAAAAAATACTATATTATTATATATACTAATATGATGGATGATCCCCAACTCAAATCTATTCTTTAGCATATAAAGATTATGTTACTTGGATAAATCCAAACAACAATGGTAGAAACTTTGTTGAATACCAAAAGAGAAGCAGAATCTACTCTTTAATACTTAGAAGAAATATCAATGAAACAGTAAACTTGAATGAACAATGATATAACCAGAAAGTTTCAATATAAAATAATACGAGTACTCTGTCTAGTACTAGGGTTCACAACCTTGAAGCTATGCATGCAACTCTATGGATATATATTTTATAACCATAACTAAGGAGTCCTTTACAAGATAACTACAAATCTTTGAAGATACTCAAGATCTTTTATAATTCTAATCAAATACATATATTTCTAACTTTATAAGATATACACTTTGAATAAGTCCATACATATCTCTTCACGCGTCTTTATCTTCATGCAGTCATTATCTTCTTCTGGCAGTCTTAAGTCTTTAGCAGTATTAAGTTCTCTTCAGCAGTATTAAGTTAGTACTGGTAGTACTAACTTTTACACTAGCAGTACTAATCAGTTACTACTGGTAGTTATAATTTGAGCAGTACAAACTTTTACTCTTGGCAGTACTAAGTGTAAAGACTTTTAATTCCCAACAATCCTCCCCTAAAACTTGTGACTTTACCTCAAATCATCAAGTATTTATTTGAATTAAACTGGGGCTAGAAGAGGATATCTTTTAAACACTTTAATGCCTTGGTCTGTTTGCTAGTATGAAGATTTTCCTTAAAAGCTCATCTGCCATCTCTGAATGTTGATCAACTTGCAGCTTGTTAATCAACGTCAACATTAGAAGTCCTCTTGTCAATGGATAATCTTTCTCAACCAGCATGAAAATATCTAATCCTCTCTCTGTTGACACATGATGAACACCAATAGGAGAAAAAAAAAAGAAATAAAAACACATGTATCATATAACCTCCATGTTAATGGATCATGCATATATCTCTGAAGTTCCAAAAGGTCATCAGTATCAGGTTCAAACAACCTCTTCAATTCAACCCATAATTCTCTTTCTTTGTCATCAGTAGGTTCTGTTGAACATAATCTTTCTCTAACAAAATCCCAAAGTTTCACTAGATCATCTTTGTCAAAATTATTTAGCATATCTTAAAAGAATTGATATACCTCTGTATGATCACCCACTCTGATGATTTTCTAGTATTTTCTTGAATCTTCAGTGTAAACCTCCCAGTCAATGATTGGGTATTTAGTTTTTAGGCTTCACATTATCCCATCGTCTGGAACTAATTATATAACTTGTATTATTCTGAGACATTCATCTGATTCTTTATCTTTTGATTCTTCAGCTGGTTCTGATTCTTCTCCTATCTTTTGTCTCTTTGAACTTTCTTCACCAAGTTCTTCTTATGCACTTCTCTTTGAACTTCCAGTTACAACTTTAGGAACAGTGTCATCACTCTCCATTAGAGTAAAAGTATTTACCCTCTTCACTGTTGCTTCAAATAGAACTTTGATTTCATCAAAAGAGTATCCTCTCAACTGCTGTAGTGTATGATTTCCTATATGCTTGATATAGTTACACATATAAGACCTTTGTTGAGCCTGTATGAGAGGTCTGTTCCTCCTTTGTTGAGCTCTTTGTTAGGCAAATTGTCTCTTTCTTTCATTTATAAGCTCTACAAGCAATTTTCCTTTGTCAGCTTCAAAGTATCTTTCTCTTTCTTGTGCTTGTAACCTATGAGCTAGCTCTTCATCAACTTCAATTTGAGCTTGTATGTTATCCTATTCTTCAGGTTTGAAAGTACTTGCTTCTTCATGAACACTAGCAATCCTTTGCCTCTCTTCTTTATCAAATTGTTCTTGTAATCCTTGAGCTTCTTCAAACCCAAGACTTTCTTGTTCTTGCTGTATTTTAGTCTTGGTCTGTGTAGGATCAGATTCCTCCACTATAGCTTTACCCTTGTCTTTTCTCTTTGCTGCACTTCTTCTGATGTATACTAAACTTTTAGCAGCAGTACTAACTGGTATATTAGCAGTACTAATATCTGGCTCAGCAGTATAAACCTCTTCAGGAGCAGTAAACTCAAAATTAGGTTCCAAATCATACTCTTTCCTCTCCTGAGTCTGTGCATCATGATGAATCATCTGTTGTACAAAGGAAATATCAGGGTCTTCATCAATTTCAACAATTTTCCTCCCCTGATTGAAAGAATCCTCTTCCTCGTCATCAGATACAACAAATTGAGCTCTTCTTCTAGCTTTGCTTGATTTGATAGTTTTCTCCAAAGTCTTGACCTTTTTGATAAGTTTGGTAAAAGCAGCACCATAGGTTTTCTTTGTCTGCTTCAAGTCATTCTCTAAAACTACAACTCTGATTGACAATTTTGTAACCAATTCCATCGATTCATTAGGTTGCATTCTGCCCTCATCACTTCCAAGTGTGTAAACTCTTAGGAGAGGTGAATCATGGGGCATGGTAGGGGTCTTATGTATGTTACCACTGCCCTGTCCTGCTTCTAAGCCAGAGACAGTAGTGGTAGCCCCTCCATGTCTGTCATCCACACCTGTGGATGCAGCCTCATCTGCTACATGGGTCTGAGTAGGAGAACTAGGCTGAGAAACATCAGTTTCCTGTCTGATAAAATTCATAAGGGTTGGTGAATGATGTGGTTGTGAGGTTGATGGAGCAACTGTGGGTGTGTGATGGGACTTAACTGGGATTGTTGATCCTTCACCCTGTAATATCTGACCCTGAACAAGCATTGTTTGAAACAATGGAGTGTCCACCCCAGTATATCCCTTTGAAGCCCTTTTCATATTGCTAAATAGTTTTTGGGTAAGGAAAGGAGCAATATAGGTTCTTTGGTGAGGTAGAAACAGTCTCTTTTGCTTGTTCAAAAAGATTTGTATAAATCTTGGATACATCAAAAATTTAGACTTACTTTCCAGGTTTTTCACCATGACATCAAAAATCAATTTGGAAAAATTAAAGGTTCTGTTTGTGGCCAAGCAAATGATAGCAGTTGCTATATTGCTACTAAATTGTTCCCAAGCAGTTTTCTTGGAACTTAAATAGTGAAGGATGGTATGAATAAAAAAATTCCATTAAGGGGAGAAATATCCCTTTTGAAAAGTTAATTTATCAGAATTGGACACATACCCCATTAGAGCAAGTTGCTCAAAAATCTCTGTAGTGGGCAAATCACTAATACCATCAGAATCTTCTAACTTGGAGATGTCTTCTAATAAAATGCCTCTGAAAATTACCATTGACTTTCCCATCTATTGTAGCAGTGATTTCTATGTCTCCATTCTCAAGTGTGCTTGCAGAAGTAGTTTGCCAAAACTGTTCTATGAGAGAGACATAGATAGTTGGACTTTTAGTGAGGGCATACCTAATGTGACTTGTAGTGAGAAAATCAATTATCTAATGAAATCCTTCACTTCCTTCTGACTTCTGTAAGTAGGCAACCATGTTGTGCTTGTCGCAGAAATCCAAATTGGCCATTTGTTGAAGAGAAGTTTGATTAGGGTTCTGGGATATGTTTGTATATGAGAGTATGTGAGCTTGGCAAAGTTAATTGAGATTATATAGAGAGCGCTTAGGGTTTTGATTTGACCGACTGAATGAAATTTGTTCTTATCTTGAAGAAAGCTTAAGATTTTATAGAAAGATCAGGACTTCTCCAAATTAGTCAAACCTATAGGCTTAGTAGTTGGCGGAAATTTTGCAACGGCTATATTTAATTAAGGAAATTCTGTTATGCCTCAAACAGTACTAATGGTCACCCACCAGTACTAATTTTAGCCTAACAGTACTAACTTTAAGCCCAACCGTATTAACTTTACCCAGCAGTATTAAGATATGCCTGGCAGTACTAACTTAATACTGGCAGTGTTAAGTTTGGGTTATGATCGTCTATGAGAGTATGAGTGTCTGGTAGAGTCAACTAAGATAATATAGGGTACGCTTAAAGTTTTGATTTGAACGACTTGAATAAAAGTTGTTCTTATCTTGAAGCAATCGAAGGATTTACAGAAAGATCAAGAATTATCCAAATTAAGGGAACCTATAAGCGAAGTAGTTGGCGGAAATATCTCAACGGCTGTATTTAATTAAGGAAATTCTGTTATACCCCAAACAGTACTAACGGTCTTCTAGCAGTACTAAAATTTAGCCTAGCAGTACTAAGTTATGTCCAGCAGTACTAAGTAATGCATAGCAGCACGAAGTAATGCATAGCAGTACTAAGTAATGCCTAACAGTACTAACTTTGGAGATACTAGTTTTAACTTTAATGTCGTTCAAAAAGAATTTCCATCAAAAATCATGAGTCTCACAAACGCTCTCTTTCTGTTTTTATTCTCACCATTTCTCTTAATTCTTTTTCTCACCAATTCACTCTTTCTGTTTTTATATCACACAACTCTCTTTCTGTTTTTTAGCTCACTATATCTCTCAATTCTTTTTCTCACCAATTCACTCTTTCTGTTTTTATATCATACAACTCTCTTTCTGTTTTTCAGCTCACTATATCTCTTAATTCTTTTTCTCACTGAAACACTCATTTCTGTTTTTGTTTCACACATCTCTCTTTCTGTTTTTTTTGAACTCACAACATCTCTCTTTTCTTTTCCTTACCAATCCAAACAGTTTTGTACACGTTCCATCAATTCCATTAGTATAGCCTATGCCTAGATGCTTCATTAGGCTCACTAGCAGACATAGGTTTGATTTTAAGAAAAAGATTTTTAAAAGACTTCCCAAATCAGGTGTAAACTTAGTATTAACCCTTGTCAAGTTATCCTTAAGACCTCTCTATCATTAATCAGCAATACTTGCAACTAAGTACTGAAACCTTCCAACATTTAAAGCTTTTGTAAGTAAGTCTGCAAAATTGTGATCTGTGTGGATTTTAACCACTTGAATTAACTTTTTATCATAGCAGTCTCTTATAAAATGATATCTAATGTCAATGTGTTTTGTTTTAGTATGTGAAACATGATTCTTAACAATACATATAGTACTGTTATTGTCAATATTAATCATGAAGTGCATAAAATTATACCCATAATCCAACATTTAATTCTGAATCTAGAGTACTTGCCTACAACAACTAGCAGCAGCCACATATTCAGCTTCAGTAGAGGAGGTGGCAACCACAGTTTGCTTCTTGCACTACCATGATATCAATCTGCACCCTAGGAACTGACAACCTCCTGTTGTTGATTTCTTATCTAAGCTTGCTCCAGCATAGTCACTATCAGAATATGCCACCAGATCAAAGGGAGAATTTCTAGGATACCAAAGGCACAGTTTAGGTTGGCCTTTTAGATACCTAAAAATCTTTTTTCACAGCATGTGAGTGTAAAACTTTAGGTGTAACTTAGAATCTGGCACATTTACATACTGTAAACATAATGTCTGGTCTAGATGATGTAAGATACATCAATGATTCAATCATTGATCTGTAGAGATGAACATCAACATCATCACCATCTGAGTCCTTGAGCAAAGGCTTTTTTGTATCCATTGAGGTGCTAGCTGTCCTGACATCTGTGAAACCAAACTTCCTTAATATCTCAGCTACATATTTATCCTGACTAATAAATATCCCATCTTCTCTTTGCTTCACTTGCAAACCTAAGAAGAAATTGAGTTCTCCCATAGAACTCATCCGAAACTTATCATGCATCAGTTTTTCAAATTCACTACACAACTCCTTGTTTGTAGAGCCAAAGATAACGTCATCAATATAGACCTGTACAAGCAAAATATCTCCTTTTTGCTTCTTGATAAATAAGGTCTAATTTATCTTTCCTCTTTGAAACCCATTGACCAATAAATACTTGGCCAAGGTTCCATACTAGGCTCTTGGAGCTTGATGCAAACCATACAGTGCTTTCACCACCTTGTAAACTTTGTCAGGATAGTTAGGATCTTCAAATCCTGGAGGTTGACACACATACCTCTTCAATTGTACCATAAAGGAAATCACTCTTCACATCTATCTAATATACCATGAAGCCCATAAAGGAAGCATAAGCTAAGAACAGCCTTATTGCCTCAATTCTAGCCACATGAGCAAAAACTTTATCATAATCTACACCTTCTTCTTGAGTATATCCCTGGAAAACTAGCCTTGCTTTGTTCCTTGTTACTATGCCACTCTCATCTTTCTTGTTCCTGAATATCCATTTTGTACCAATAGCTCTCTTACCTTTAGGCAAATCTACTAGTATCCAAACCTTTTGTAGTTTAAACTGTAAAAGCTCCTCCTGCATTGCTTCTACCCAAGCTGGATCACATAAAGCTTTGGCAATTCTTTTTGGTTCTTCCTGGGATAGGAAACAAGCAAACAGACAAGTATGAAGGTCTTTATGAGTTTTCCCTTCATAAACAGCACTAATGAACCCATGTTTATTTGTATTCTTTGTCATTCCCCTTGTCTGTACACCAGATTGTATATCACCAATCACATGATCAAGTGAATGATCTTTATGGATTCTTGTATTTGGAGTAGTAGGAACTTGATATGAGGTAGTAAGGTTGCTCATATCCATTTCTGTTTCATCACCAAATAAATCAGCATGTGTGGCTTCAAGTGTAGCACTTCTTCCCAAAGAAAACATGTCAGATACATTTTGAGAGCGATTTGACCTTGTAGTAATAACTGTTGGACTAACAACATTAATATTTAGACTACCAGTTTTAAAATTTGCACTAGCAGTATTAATACTTGGCCCAACAGTATTAATATTTGGAGTACTGCTCTCAGGTTGCTCTTGATCACTAAATCCACTTGCTTTACTTACACCTTCATCATCCTTCTTTTCTGCATTACTAGAAGGTTGTGGTTTATCATCACTAGAATTCTTTGAAGAAGAATCAAACATTGAACCATCTTTCCACAGTGGCATCACAATGTAGTCTTGGCTAAATTCAGTCTCCTTGCTAGTGTGACCTGCACCATTACTTTCTTTTGAACCTGAAAAATCATTAGAGTTTGTACCTACAACAACTGGCACATAATTCATTGATTTTGTTAGACTATCAATATCAAACAGCCACTTTGGACCATCACCTGTAACAATAGGTTTATTCTCCAAGAACCTAATGTGCAAGTTTTCTTCTACTTTCCTGGTTCTAATGTTGTATACTCTAAAAGCCTTACTAGTCAATGAGTATCCAACAAAGAAACCATCATCAGATTTTCCATCAAACTTGCCAAGATGATCTAAGGTATTAAGGATGGTAACATGACACCCAAATGGTCTCATGAAGCTTAGAGCAGGAGTTCTACCTCTAAACAATTCATAAGGGGTCTTGTTATGAGGCTTAACTATAATTACCCTATTCTGCACATAGCAAGTAGTATTAACTGCTTCAGCCCAAAATGTAGTAGGTAACTTAGAGTCAGCTAATATGGTTCTAGCAGCCTCAATTAGTGTCCTATTTCTCCTTTCAGCAACATCATTTTGCTGAGGAGTTCTAGCTACACTAAATTCCCTCTTAATGCCTTTTTTCACAAAACTCATTTATAACTCTATTCTTAAACTCTGTCCCATTGTCACATCTGATTATTTTTACTTTCTTATCAACTAGATTTTCTATCTCAGTTATAAAGTTCTTAAGGATGCCACTAGTCTCATCCTTAGAGGCTAAAAAGAAAACCCAAGTGAATCTGCTATAATCATCAGTAACAACAAGACAATATTTCTTATTCATTAAGCTGCTGACAAAAGTTGGACCAAACAAGTCCATATGCAACATGAATAAAGGCTGAGTAATAGAGTTCTGGATCTTGGACTTACAAGAGGCTTTGTGTTGCTTTCCCTTAAGGCAAGCAACACAAGTTTGGTCATTCTCAAAACGTTTTGCAGGTAATCCCCTCACAAGATTATCCTTGACAAGTTTATTAATAGTTTTAAAGTTTACATGACCAAGCCTCCTATGCCATAGCATTGATTCATCAAGTGTGGCCTTTGCAACAAGACAGGTTAAGCTCTCTTTAGGAACAATATTTTTCATATCAACACTGTACATGTTGTTCTTTCTAGGAACTTTAAGTAAAACCTGACTTTCATCAGGTAACTTAAAATCAGGAGACAGAACAAAACATGCAGTGTCAGTAAAAAGAACACTGTTCTTTTTGTCACACATCTGTGAGACACTAAAAAGGTTAAACTGTAACTCCTTTACAAAGTACACATCCTCAAAATCAAACTTACTAGTTTTAAGAGTTCTTTTACCAGTAACTCTTCCTCCTCCCCCAAAGGTAACATATCCTTCATCAAATTCCTTAAAGTATGAGAGATAGGACATGTTGCCTGTCATGTGCCTAGAGCATCCACTATCAACATATCCTTGATCTTCTTTTTGTGGATGACCCTGCACATAAAGATAAGGAAATTAGTTTCCTTTGGGGACCCAAGCCATTACTGACTTGGATCTGCCTCGTGCATCAATATAATTTTATCTCTTGAAAGTAATTGATGCACTGTTAAGTTTGGTAGGTCTCCAAACCCAACATGCTAAGGCCTTAATAGCATTAACCTGATTTTCCTTGACAGCATTAACTACTGCTGAAGTTGGCCTAGTAGTATTAACTGCTTTTGGCTTAGCAGTATAAACTTTTTCCTTAGCAATATTAACTTTTTGGTTAAAGTTTTTGTTAGTTAATGATGTTCTTGATTGAGAGGGCCTCTTTACAGTTGATTATGCTAATTTTGAAAAACTTGACATTGGTCTAGCACTATAAACTATAGTTCTGGGATGATCAATGTTAACAGGCCTAGCAATATTAAGTGGTTTTAGGCCAATTTTCATTAAAACTGCTCTGGGAGTCATGTTCCCGTGAGAGTTAGGATGAGCCTTTTTAGCAGAATTGTTATAATTCCCCCTTGTATAATTATTCCCATTTACCACCCCTTCCCTTTGATGGTAATTGCAGTGAGCCTGCACACGGTCAAAGCTTCCACAGACAAAACATGCTTTATTATACACTACAAAATCACCTCTTAGCTGTTGAGATTTAAGATTATTCTAGTTTCTTTGATCCCCCCTAGGTTTTTGTGATATGTACATCTCTGCATACTTAACTGGTTTCCTAGCTGATTTTTCTTGTTGTTTAGCAGATTCTATCTTAGTAGGAAAAATAGTTTGCTTCTCTTTTTCTGACACCAACTTCTTACCCAATGAGGTATCATGAGTTTTTTTAACCTCATTAGAGGTATCTTTATAGACACTCTTACTGGCTTTAGGTCCATATCCTTCAAACTCAGGTTGTTGGAACTCCTCAAGACTAGAGTTGGACAAATCAATAGTTAGGGGTGCAAATAAGCCTGTAGGTGGAGGTAGAACAACATTATAGCTTACAAACCCCACACCTTTTCTACTTTTATCAGATATTTGACTCCCTATTAATTTATTTAAGCTCTTAGAAGCATTTTCAAATTTGTCAATTTTAATCTGATTGCTCTCTTTTTCTTTCTTAAGCTTCTCTATCTCACTTTTAAGAGCATTGATTTTTGAGTCTTTAAATGAGGTATCTCTTTTTAGAACAACAATTTGGTCATAAAACATAACCTCATTTTTCTTGTAAAAGACAAGTTGTTCTTCTACAGATGCTAAACCTCTTTTATAGGTAGCTAGATTAAACTCAGATTTATTAAACTCTATTATTAAATTATCATATTGAGTTTTAAGAGTTTCAAAGCTTTTAAGACAGGTGTTAGTACAAGTTTTGTCATTATATACCTCTGAGTCTGAGAAAGCCATAAGAGCCATGTTGGTAGGTACTTCCTCATCTGCCATAAAGCTCCAATCAAAACCAGCTCCATCAATAGCCACCATAGCTTTGGAAGAAGTTTCTTCCACATTCACAGTCCTTCTTGAGCTGTCTTGATTCCTGTTCCTATTATCTTGATTCCTAGGACCTCTGCATTCCCTTGCAAAATGTCCCATCTTATGACAGTTGAAACATTCTACCTTGGACTTGTCATATCCAGCAGTATCACTGTATTGATAGTGATCTTCTTACCAGTTCTCTAGAAATACCTTCTTGCTCTCATGCTTAGTAAAGCTAACTGCCACTTCAAATCCATTTCTTCTAGGTCATCGTCATGAATTTGTTCAAGGTCTTCATGAACAAGTTAAGACCCGTTTGGTTGATTTACCAAAAACGCATAGACAGCGACATCACTTAAGTTAGCAGTACTATCTGGAGTATCATCAGTACTAAGAGGAGAGTTAGCAGTACTAACTTGAACATTGTTAGTATTAACTTCATTGGTACTTCTAGGATATGACATAATGGCCATATTCTGAGAGCTTGATTTTGAGCTTGATGTTACAGTTCTTTTGACCTCTTGTTCAACAATCTTGAAGTTGTTGTAGAGATCATCAAAGCTCATTGTGTCAAGATCTGATTTATTCCTTCAGACCACTACATGAGTGTTCCATTCAAAAGGCAGACTTCTCAAAATTTTTAAGTTGAGATCTTCTTGAGAGATGTTTTCACCCAAGATGGCCAACTGGCTAACAATTTTCTAAAGCCTGTTAAAAATAGAGTCAAGTGACTCTGTGCTTGGAGCATTGAAGTTCTCATACATCTGCTTTAGAAGTGTCTTTTGAGTCTTCTTTGTGGCATCATTACCACCAAATCTTGTTTGTATGGCATCAAACAAAGTCTTGGCATCCCTGTATTGATTGAATGTCAGTTGATGTTCATTGGGAAGTGCCATCAGCAACATACTTCTTGCTTTTACATCATTCTTCTTTTGGGCCTTCTCTTCAGTAGTAACAGGACCTGGTATCATTAAAGTAGAAGTACCATCAGCATTTGTTGTTGTTCGTGCTGTTGGTTTGAAAGAGTTGCCATTCTCTATGACATCCCATAGAGCATAGTCTTGAACTTGAAAGTATTGCTCTATTCTTAGTCTCCACATCTCATATTCACCTTGTTTGAGAATGGGCAACTTTGCAGTAGCATTGGTTTGGGCAGTTTCTAGATCCATCTCTTTGTGTGAATAAAGAGTTCTTCTTGTTTGTTTCTTCTAGATCAAAGTTTCAGAACACAAGCTCTGATACCACTTGTTGATCCCAACTCAAGATCTATTCTTTAGCTTGTAAAGATTATGTTACTTTGGATAAATCCAAAACAACAATGGTAGAAACTTTGTGAATACTAAAGAGTATGCGGAATCTACTCTTTAATACTTAGAAGAAATATCAATGAAACAGTAAACTTGAATGAACAATGATATAACCAAAAAGCTTCAATATTAAATAATACGAGTACTCTGTCTAATACTAGGGTTTACAACCTTGAAGTTATGCATGCAACTTTATGAATATATATATGATAACCATAACCTAGGATCTCCTTTTATACACCAAGGAGTCCTTTACAAGATAACTACAAATCTTTGAAGATACTCAAAATATTCTATAATTCTAATCATATACATATCTTTCTAACTTTATAAGATATACACTTTGAATAATTCCATACATATCTCTTCACACGTCTTTATCTTCATGCAGTCATTATCTTCTTCTGACATTCTTAAGTCTTTAGCAGTATTAAGTTCTCTTCAGCAGTATTAAGTTAGTACTGGCAGTACTAACTTTTACACTAGCAGTACTAATTAGTTAGTACTGGTAGTTATAATTAGAGCAGTACAAACTTTTACTCTTGGCAGTACTAAGTGTAAAGACTTTTAATTCCCAACAAAATTCTATTTTGTGAGTGCATTACAGTGAAAAACAAACATCTCAGTTAAAAAGTTACTGCATCACAACGTATTTTGTTAGTGCATTACAGTGAAAAAGTTAATACATCTCAGTTAAAAAAGTTACTGCATCACAATGTATTTTGTTAGTGCATTACAGTTAAAAAAAGTATGTACATCTCAGTTAAAAAGTTACTGCTTAACAATCTATTTTGTTAGTGCATTACAGTGAAAAATTTGGTACATTTTAGTTAAAAAAGTTACTGAATCACAATGTATTTTGTTAATGCATTACAGTTAAAAAGCTAGTACATATCACTTAAAAAGTTATTGCATCACAATGTATTTTGTTAGTGCATTAGAGTGAAAAAGTTGGTACATCTCAGTTTAAAAAGTTAGTACATCTCACTTAAAAACAATTGTACTCAAATCAGCTACAAGTTAGTACATCTCAGTTCAAATTCTATTTTGTGAGTGCATTACAGTGAAATAAGTTTGTCACATCTCAGTTAAAAGTTTACTGGAATCACAATGTATTTTGTTGTGCATTAAAGTGATAAAGATTGTACCATTCAGTAAAAAAGTTACTGCTTCACAACTGTATTTTGTTATAGGCATACAGGTGCATAAAAAGTTTGTACATCTCAGTTAAAAAGTTACTGCATCACAATGTATTTTTTTAGTGTATTACAGTGAAAAAAAGTTTGTACATCTCAGTTAAAAAGTTACTGCATCACAATGTATTTTGTTAGTGCATTACACTGAAAAAAGTTTGTCACCATCTCAGGTTAAATGTTACCTGCATCACAAAGTAATTTTGTTTATGTGCATTACAGTCAAAAATTTGGTACATCTTAGTTATAAAAGTTACCGCATCAAAATGTATTTTGTTAATGCATTACAGTTAAAATGCTAGTACATCTTACGTAAAAAGTGACTGCATAATAATGTATTTTGTTAGTGCATTACAGTGAAAGAGTTAGTACATCTCAGTTTAAAAAAGTTACTGCATCACAATGTATTTTGTTAATGCATTACAGTTTAAAAAATTAGTACATCTTACATAAAAACAAATGTACCTAAATCAGCCAAAAGTTAGTACATCTCAGTTAAAATTCTATTTTGTGAGTGCATTACAGTGAAACACAAACATCTCAGTTAATACGTTATGCTCACAAGGTATTTTTTGTTAGTGACATATACGTGTAAAAGTTGGTACATCACAGTTACAAAAGTTATTGCATCACAATGTATTTTGTTAATGCATTACAGTTAAACATCTAGTACTTCTCACTTACAAAAGGTTAATGCGTTTAACGTATTTGATAGTGAAAAAGTTGGTACATCTCAGTTAAAAAGATACTACATCACAATGTATTTTGTTAATGCATTACAGTTAAAAAGCTAGTACATCTCACTTAAAACATTATTGCATCACAATGTATTTTGTTAGTGCATTACATTGAAAAAGTTGGTACATTTCAGTTTAAAAAGTTAGTACATCTCACTTATAAACAAATGTACTCAAATTAGCTAAAAGTTAGTACATCTCAGTTCAAATTCTATTTTGTGAGTGCATTATAGTGAAAAAAAGTTTGTACATCTCAGTTAAAAAGTTACTGTATCACAATGTATTTTGTTTGTGCATTACAGTGAAAAATTTGGTACATCTTAGTTAAAAAAAGTTTACCGATCAATTATTTTTTGTTCTGCATTTTACAGTTACAAAAGCTTAATACTCTTCTATGTAAAAAGTAATTGCATCAAAATGTATCTTGTTAGTGCATTACAGTGAAAAAGTTGATACATCTCAGTTAAAAATGTTACTGCATCACAATATATTTTGTTAGTGCATTACAGTTTGAAAAATTAGTACATCTTACTTAAAAACAAATGTACCTAAATCAGTTAAAAGTTAGTACATCTCAGTTAAAATTTTATTTTGTGAGTGCATTACAGTGAAACATAAACATCTCAGTTAAAAAGTTACTGCATCACAATGTATTTTGTTAGTGCATTACTGTGAAAAAGTTGGTGTATCTCAGTTAAAAAAGTTATTGCATCACAATGTATTTTGTTAATGCATTACAGTTAAACATCTAGTACATCTCACTTAAAAAGTTACTGCATCATAATGTATTTTGTTAGTGCATTACAGTAAAAAAGTTGGTACATCTCAGTTAAAAAAGTTACTGCATCACAATGTATTTTGTTAATGCATTAGAGTTAAAAATCTAGTATATCTCACTTAAAAAGTTACTGTATCACAATGTATTTTGTTAGTGCATTACAGTGAAAAAGTTAGTATATCTCACTTAGAAGCAATTGTACCTAAATCAGCTAAAAGTTAGTACATCTTAGTTAAAATTCTATTTTGTGAGTGAATTACTGTTACAAAGTTTGTACATCTCAGTTAAAAAGTTAGTGCATCACAATGTGTTTTTATAGTGCATTACAGTTTAAAAGTCGGTACATCTCAGTTAAAAATCCTATTGCATCACATTGTACAAAAAAACTAATGCAATAGATTTAACACTATGATGTACTAAAAAATATTCAACTCAAAAAAGATACTCTAACTTAAATAGATTTACATTTAAGATGTAACATATAATTTCTTTCTATACAATCAAATCATTGTATTCATTTTCGGCTTGTAGATTCTCTTAAACAAGCTCTCGATAGATCTTGTTTCTCTGCTTTTTTGATGCAGGCAATAATTGTGTACAAGTCCTGGAATTGTGGCCTCCTTTCTCTCCACATATCGAACAAGCCCTTCTCTTCAATAGTTCTTCAGCAGTTACTTTGCTATAAACTTAAACTTGAAACGCATCCTGATCCTTTAGTTAGTACTACGGATTGTTGATTGTAACATTATCAAGCTCTTTGACACCGAGCATAGAACTAATGAAAATTTTCCCATTCATCTAGTACATCATAGTCTTATCTCTACTGCATCAACCCTCTAAAAATGTGTTGTGATATAAAATACAATATAAAAAACCTTTATAATAGTTCATCAAAATATTATCTCTACTGCATAAATCCATTAAAATACAAAGAGTACTTTAAGATGAAATATTATTTCTACTACATCACAGTCTTAACTCTACTGCATCAATCCTATAAAATTCAAAGAGAACCTTAGACAAAATTTCAAATTTACTTCTCATACTATCTAAAGTTAAATTATGACCAACCCAACTGAAGAAAAATACTCTTAAGATTCAAGAGTCACCCTCATTTGACAATCAAAGCTGATTATAGTAAATTAAAGGTGATCATGTCTAATTTAAATAGAGAAATGCAAGGGGTGGAGGGTCAAAATTGACTTTCGATGACACACATAAGCAGAATTACATGCAATATCCACAAATAGATAAATGAAGTAAAATATAAGGAATGGTGGATAAGCTTGTGACTCTATATAATTAGTATGCTCTTGATGATTGGGTTAAGTTTAATACATCTAGTATAAACTACAGGAATAAAGACTACTTCTCTTACTTGAGTACCATTAAGACCAACCAACGTAGAGTCATTTGCCCTAAAAGTCATTGAGATTGTTGAATGATCCAGCTTAATAGGTTCCAAGGTCGGCGTCATGACCTACCAGATAATATATTTGATAAGAGATCAACATTATCAATATCAAAAAGCAACCATTCTCAATCTATAGTTAGTCATAAATAAAGTATTACGATTACTATTTAGTGACATTGATATTGCTATGCTACGTATACATGATGAAACACATCTTGGCTGGCTTCCTCTATGTCTCACATAGCCTATGATCGAAACCTATTCATATTTTCAACCTCGGTAAATAAGTGCAAAAATGGACTAGGGGCTGTTTGGATAGGCTTATTACGAGCTATTTAGACAACAAATAAGTGCACAACTATCTGGTCTAGGGGTTGTTTGGACATGCTTATGACAGACTGTTTGGGCAACAAATAAGTGCAAAACTATCTCGTCTATGAGCTGCTTAGACAAGCTTATTAGGGGCTATTTGGACACCTTAATCATAAGCTTAATAAGGCTTATTACGGGCTGTTTGGGCAGCAAATAAGTGCAAAACTATCTCATTTAGGGCCTGTTTGGATAAGCTTATTAACGGCTTGTTACGAAGTACACACAAAGGACTACGCAACCATATAAGTCCTTATTCACAATAATTATATTTACTAATAATAATATATGTCCAAAGTTAGTGAAAACTCATTTTTTCACTAAGTTTGTACAACACAAATGAAACCATATACACCTACTATGCAAAACTTAATGAAATAATATACAGCTACTGCATTAGTATTTTATATCAACCGGATCAGTCTTTCACATCCACTG
Organism: Tanacetum coccineum; assembly: GCA_026074375.1. Classification (NCBI taxonomy): domain Eukaryota; kingdom Viridiplantae; phylum Streptophyta; class Magnoliopsida; order Asterales; family Asteraceae; genus Tanacetum; species Tanacetum coccineum. The sequence continues at coordinate 8,138 of BQNB010011444.1, read as the reverse complement.
CATCAGTGTTTTACATCAACTGCATTATTGTGTTGTATTAACCAAATTAGAACAAAAAATGAGGAAACCTAAATGAAACCTTATACACTGACTGCATTAGTGTATAAGCACCCATGATTAGACCACCAACCTTAGCCAATTTGGATGTGCTAAATTTATAAAAGCAATTCAAAAGTAAACTAAATTATTATACCTAATACATTGTAATCAATCTGATGCATAAGAAATAAAAGTTTGACAACTTAAACACCTACTGCATTATAGTTTTAGTAACAAGTGCATCATAATTTTATCGATATCACTGCATTACATTTTTAGCAACAAGGTCATCACAATGTGTATGAACAGATGGTGCATCACAGTACAAAATTAGTACATCACAGTTATAGACTATCATGTAGACATTTTATCAAACACCTGGTGTGCAGGTTTCATATACATGTTTTTCATCTAATTTTTTCCCAAATTCATTTCGAATCTAGTGATAAACTTTACATACTATAATTCTAACTCCCAAAATTTATGTAAGTAATTCAACAAATAACAAATCAAGTTTAAGTTTCATTAAAAATCTATTTATCAAATAGTAAAAACAAGTTAAGAAATCTTACTTATATAATAGATTGATGAACCAATCGACATCATCATCAGTTGAGAAATAATGAATGCTGTTGATGAACACTCATTAGTTAATGATGATGAATACTCATTACTAACTGATAAGTCAATCGAAATCCGAAAATTAGTGGTAACCGATTGAATCTAAATGATGAATCTACCTAAATCTTATGTGGAACGGTAGGGAAGGTATGGCTGTGAAAAGATGGTGAATAGTGGTGAAAGAAATGGCGAGAGGTGCAATGGTGAGAAACGGGAATTTAGATCTAATATGATGAAGGGGGTACTGTCACACCCCGCCAAGGCGGAAACGCGAGGCGCGACGAGAAAAGGAATCATCATAACATATTGGCGTCTATATAGAGAAACTAAACATGCATAATAATACAAGGTATAGACACACAGTGTCATGAAAATACCTATAAACATCAACAAAATCCAAAGGCGTCTGACATTGAAATAAAGGCAATTCATGCTAATGTCATGACATGCAAACATTTAAACATCCCAACAAACAAGTCAAATATCATTTATCATCCATAACAAATAATGAAATCTAGATCACTAAACTTCACCAGCTGCCTACGGTCCATCTAGCCACTCTTCTTAACCTTAATCTCATCTTGTTGAATACCTGAAAATGATGCTTATACATCAACACAATGGTAGGTGAGAAACATAGGTTTTCAGACACACATATTTAATCCATTACCAAAATCATTAACCGAATTACTGTGATCATAAAACAATACTTTTGCATGACAATTATGCTAACTAACATACAAGTTAACATGCAATTCAATTCAATCCAAATCAATCATACAGATACCAAGTAGACAACCTCAATCGCTATTGGATCATTCTAAGTCCTTATCCCTCTAGCTCAGGCCGGAGATACCCGAAGGTAACCCTCCCAACTAGGCACATCACATAACTAAATCTCATTCCTTCTAAGGAACACCCGAAGAAAACACCGAAGGTAACCCTCCCAACTAGGCACATCACATCCATATCACATCACATAACATGTAGCACATAACGCACATTAGTCACATAATAGTCCATACATTTACACTAACACATAATCACAGCAATTTAAAAATCTTTTCAACACTTGCATCATTTCCATCCTAAGTTTAAAATGCAGTAAAAAGTAGGACTATGTAACTCACCTGAATGCTTAAAACGCAGCTTTCAATTCCTAGCACGCAACTATACAAATAAATAAACACGGTTACACGCGACTAAGATAAAAGCTCTAATCCATGTAACACACATATGATGGATGTCTAAGGGTTTGATTAACCATCATGGGTCACCCCGACACCATGCCCAACCTTAACCACTTCATTAACCCATTATACTAGTTAACTACAATTTATTCAAAAATGCAGAATTTTAGTGTATCTTTACCAACTTAAAAACCATACTTGCTGACCTTAATAAATTATACCAAAAATCACCTAAGTTCATTTATGAGTTTACTAACTACCTTATGATTCTCAAGTACCCATTACATGTGAAACTATCCCAAATAAAATAAAACTTTTAAATTGTCCCAATTCGGATCTGATTACACACTAAAAAGTATGGCATTAAATATCATACTTAGACACACAATCAGAAGCTCTCCTTCTAGAGTTTCTTTATATACATATTGAACTCAATCTCTGTAGATTGGCTATCATTAATTCCCTTTTAAGTTAGGGTTTTACCCTCCTAAATATGACCTAATTATGACCTGTATTTACTGTTTTGACCACTTTTCTTGCAAAACTTATTGGAATGACTTCCCAACCTTAAAAACATTTGAGGCCAGATTTTCTAGAAAGTAGACTCGTTTGGATTATTCATAGGCTGAAGAAACATACCAATACACGTTTTTATCATGAAGATATCAGTCGTTGAACACGACCCAAAATTCTGCTCAACCCTAAATCAAGTTTTAACGTAAATCTAACCTAACCAATTGCATGAACATAACCCTAATCAAGCCCTAATCACTCTAGCGTCATTAAACATCAATAATATTCTGTATTTTATGAAACCCTAGATCCATCATCAATTAGTTGTTACATGTTTACATTAATTAAACTAGGATGAACACACTTACGTTGATTATAAGCACCTAAACAACAACTCTTGATTGACTCTTGGATCTAGCAATGAAAATTGACTCCTTAGGGTTTTGGGGAGGAGAGATCGAGATAGATAGTATGACCCAAGCAAAAGGGGGGGGGGGATAGCAGGGTTTTTGATTATATAGGTATTTAGTTTGAGTCCTAATCTAATTAGAGTTGGTTTTAAGATAAAACTCCTTTTTTTCCTTTTTCTTTCCTTGCCGTCTAAACAAACGCCCCATATATATTTTTTATTATTTTTTTATTAAATTATTAATTAATTTGTTACATCATTACCTTAAGTTTTAATAAAAACCTAAGCTAAATTTGATAAACCTTTACATAAACGCTACTTTAACTTTCTAAAAATAACTTTTCATTTCACTTTTTCACTTTCTATATTTAGAAAGTCCACTATAATTTCCCAAATTTCGCTCACTTCATTTATTTCCATCATGCTACATTTTCCATTAAATCTTAACATAGTATCATCAAATCATTGACGTAGCATTGCATGCTATACGCCAATACTTTCCATTATCACTATACGTGAACAAATGGAATACTTATCACTAAACACAAACGCACTCAAAATGAGATGCCCATACACCTCAAAATGAAATCATGCACCTATTCAAACCACTTAGCACACATATATAACACATAGCACACAAGAATCACACACAACGAACTCTTAACCATTTCTAAAGGTATTACTAACTTGATTAAATCACGGGTGTCACAGTATCCCCTCCTTGAGGAAATCTTGTCCCGAGATTTAACTAAGACTCAATAACTCGGTCCACGAACAACTGTGGATACTTAATCCTCATATGATCTTCGTGTTCCTAAGTAAACTCAGGACCACGTTTCGAATTCCATCTAACTTTTACTAGTGCTATCTTCTTACGTTTTAACTTCTTAATTTATCGTTCCATAATCTTTACAGGTTCCTCGACAAAACAAAGTGTCTTGTCGACCTTTATCTCATCTAATGACACATGCAAACTAGCATCTGCCAGACACTTCTTCAGGTTTGACACATGAAAGGTTTCATGTACACTACTCAAATCCTCAGGTAACCTCAACCTATAAGCTACAAGGCCAATCCTTTCAAGGATCTCAAACGGTCCTACATATCTTGGTACCAACTTACCCTTCTTTCCAAAACATACTATGCCCTTCCAAGGTGACACCTTTAATAATACCCTATCACCCACCTCAAACTCTAACGGTTTACGTCTCTTATCCGCATAGCTCTTTTGACGGTCTCTTGCCATTTTGAGCTTTTCCTTTATCAATACCACCTTATCTGTCGTCTGTAGTACTAACTCAGGTCCAATCAAACTGCCCTCTCCAATCTCTGCCCATAACACAGGCAACCTAAACTTCCTACCATATAAATCCTCAACCGGAGCACACCGAATGCTCGAATGATAACTTTTGTTGTAGGAAAACTCAGCTAAAGGTAGATGGACATCCCAACTACCACCAAAATCTATAACGCACGCCCTTAACATATCTTCCAATGTCTAAATTGTACGCTCACTTTGTCCATCCGTCTGAGGATGATAAGTAGTACTCAAGTCTACCATTGTCCCTAACGCTTTCTGTACCGTTTTCCAAAAATGTGAAGTAAATCGCCCATCTCGATTCGAAATAATCAACACGGGCACTCCATGTCGTGCTACAATTTCATCAATATATAATGTTGCCAACTTCTCCATATTAAAATCCTCACGAATCGCTAGGAAATGCGTTGATTTGGTAAGTCTGTCGACTATTACCCATATCGCGTCATGCCCACTTCTTGACCTAGGTAATTTGGTAATAAGATCCATAGTGATCTTATCCCACTTCCATTCTGGTATCTCAGGTTGTTGCAATAAACTTGAAGGTCTTTGATGCTCAGTCTTTACTTTTACATAAGTCAAATACTTACTAACGTAGATAGCAATATCTCTCTTCATTCCCAGGCCACCAATACATATCACGAAGGTCATAGTACATCTTATCGCTCCAGGATGCACATAGTACTTAGACTTATGAGCTTCGTTTAAAATTACCATTCTTACATCTCCTACTAAAGGAACCCATATCCTATCCATAAAATACAAACTCCTGTCTTCCTTCCTTTCCATCTGTTTATCTAACCCATGTAGCCTTTCTGAAAGAACGTTCTCCTGTTTGAACGCCTCACTTTGGGCTGCCAAGATCATCTCTTTCACCCCAGACTGAATGGTCATAGCCATTGCTCGAACACGTCTAAGTTTCACCCGTTCCTTCCTACTTAACACATCAGCCACCACATTCGCCTTACCAGGATGGTAGCGAATCTCACACTCATAATCACTAAACAGCTCGATCCACCTCCTTTGGTGCATATTTAACTCCTTTTGGTCAAAAATGTAATGAAGGCTCTTGTGATCGGTGTAGATGACACTCTTCGTGCCATACAGGTAATGCCTCCATGTCTTAAGAGCAAACACGACAGCTCCCAACTCTAGGTCATGTGTTGTATAATTCTTCTCGTGAATCTTCAGTTGTCTTAATGCGTAGGCGATTACCTTACCTCTTTGCATGAGCATACAACCAAGTCCTTGATTCGATGCATCGCAATAAACTACAAAATTTTCAACTCCGTCCGATAACGACAAGATAGGAGCATCGCACAAATTATTCTTCAAGGTCTGAAATGCTTCTTCCTCTTTTTTTCCCCACTCATACTTTTGGTTTTTTTGAGTTAGCGAAGTAAGGGGTTTAGCAATCTTGGAGAAATTCACGATAAAACGCCTATAATAACCAGCTAATCCCAAAAATGATCGAACTTCCGACGGCATTGTAGGAGCTTTCCAATTCTTCACCGCCTCTATTTTACTTGGGTCCACGTGAATACCACTCTGGTTGACCACGTGTCCAAGGAAATGCACTTCCTATAGCCAAAACTCACACTTAGAAAACTTTGCATACAACTTCTCCTTAATCAATAACTCTAACACTAACTTCAAGTGAACTTCATGATCTTCCTTCGTCTTTGAGTAGATCAGAATGTCATCAATGAAGACAATGACAAACTTATCTAGATATGGTTTGCACACCCGGTTCATTAAGTCCATGAAGACCGCTGGTGCATTGGTCAACCTAAATGGCATAATCATAAACTCAAAATGTCCATATCTAGTTTGAAATGAGGTCTTTGGAATGTCATCTTAATGCACACGTAGCTGATGATATCCTGACCGAAGATCTATCTTAGAGAAATAACATGCGCCTTGCAGCTGATCAAACAAGTCATCGATCCTAGGGAGTGGATAACGGTTTTTAATAGTTATTTTGTTCAGCTCCCTATAGTCGATACACATACGAAAAGATCCATCCTTCTTCTTCACGAATAGCACAGGTGCTTCCTACGGCGAATGGCTAAGTCGTATGAAACCCTTGTCTTGAAACTCTTGAAGTTTCCTAGACAATTCTTGCATTTCCAAGGGTGCCAACTGATATGGAAACTTCACGATCGGTGTCGCTCCAGGAACTAAGTCTATACGGAACATAACTTGTCGTTGCGGTGGTAGCCCCAACAAGTCTTCCGAAAACACATCAGTAAAATCTCGCACTACGGGGATATCACTTATCCTAGGTTCATCCATCTTAGCGTTCATTAGGGATTTGGTGGCTCCTAAAGTACGTTCCCTATGAACTCGAAGTATCCCACCCTCTTTTATCGGTATCTCTACTACTTTCTCATGACACATTATAATAGCCTCATTCTTGGACAACCAGTCCATCCCCATAATCACATCAAAACTTCCATGTCCTAACGGTAACAAATCTATAGTGAACAAGGAGTTTCCTAATTCTAGTTTACAATCACGAATAACCTTATCGATTTCTACACTCTTTCCATTAGCTATTTCTATCACATAACTAGGGTTTATAGTACAAGGTTCCACATTTAGCAAAGGCGCAAACTTAGTAGAAATAAAACTAAAATCAGCTCCAGAATTGGAAAGAACAGTAGTGAATTGATTGTTTAAAGAAAATGTACCTGTCACAACTTTGGGATCCTACAGAGCCTCTACTGCATTCCCATTAAATACCCTTCTTCTTGATTGGTTCCCATTGTTTCGGGTGTTCCTGCTTCCCTCCAAAGCCAACGGGTTCCTTGCTGGTCTAGTTGCTTGATTCCATTTAGGGCAGTTATTGCGAAAATGGTCTAGACTCCCACACTCATAGCATGCCCTCTAATTCGGCTCCATCCTAACCGCATTCACAGGCGCCACTTCCCTAATTGGTGCCCAACACTGTTTTGCTAAATGATCCAGTTTCTGGCAGTTATAGCACAGCTTACAAGGTGTATTGCCCGGGTGAAAAGTATAACATCTAGCACACCTAGGGTATGTGCTTACATTTTTGTTCCTGGGAGGAACTGTTGCCACAAACCCCGATCCAGTCTTAGATTTCTTATTATCTTTCCCTATACTCCCTTGCTTACTTGATTTATCCATCTCTTTCCTCTTATCATTTCCCTTAGTTAACGTCCCACAACGGACAACCTTGTCAATGAGTATTCTAGTCGTCAAGATAGCACTTTGAATGGTATTTGGTTGGGTCGCCCGAAGCATACCATAGATTTGAGGATCCAATCCATTGATGTACCTCTTGATACGTGAAGACTCAGGAGTAACTAAGTGAGGGACTAGTTTGGCCAGTTCATGAAACCTGTCAGTGTAGGCGACATGATTGGCTCCTACCATAGTGTGGTTCCAAAACTCATTCTCTAGTTTCTCCATCTCGTTTCTTGGACAGAACTCCTCCACAAGCAACGCCTTAAAATCATTCCAACTCATACCAATTGAAGCTTTACGACCTCTCGCTTGGACTTGAGTGTTCCACCAAGTCAAAGCTTTGTTCACAAAGCAACTAGCAGCATACCTCACTCTCTGGTTCGCAATACAACCACAGTTATCAAACACTGACTCCATCTTTTCTATCTAACGGGTGAGTGCTACTGCACCACCCTTCCCATTAAACTCCTTAGGGTTACAAGCAGTGAAAGTCTTGTAGGAACATCTATTGTTCCCATTGTTTCCATTTCTTCTAGTCACATTGTTCACATTGGTAGTCACTTAAGTGACGATATGTGGAATGATATTCTACAATTGCTGTGTGATTATTGTAGCAATGTCAGGATTCGGTTCGGGGCTCGCTTTTGGGGTTGGGTTTTGACGCGTAACTCAGACCATGTTTCTATAAAAGGAAAGGAATAATATACATTACATGGGAGAAGACGAATTTTGATCCTATACCTCTATAATAGTATATATATACATACTACTATCATAATACTATATACTAAATGTGTTAACACTAACCAATGTAATCATACTTGCAAGTCCACTT